>JBBPBX010008577.1:10358-32194 GCA_038048925.1 Garcialebias charrua
AATATGCTGGTGAAGATTCTCAGTCGTCCAGGACATGATAAATCAAAAAGGCGTTCAATTCAAGATCAACTGGACTTTATTTGTAACAGAAGACGTTTCGCTTCTCATCCGAAAAGCTTTATCAATTCAATGAACCAGACTGTGTGTGCGTGTGGATTTATAACAGGAGTCACGCACCATCATATGTAAATTGCAAGCTGAGGTAACACATACATGTAAATTGACAGATCACACCTTAACAGTAGGGAGTTCCCTTGAAGTCTCTGACAGCAGACACAACAACTGTATGTAAATTGACAAAAAACACCTCACAGCCCAACAACAGAGGTTTCTCAACAAACTTTGCTAGTCTAATTCACAGACAAGACACCTCTGCTCCCATCCGGTGTAAAACGTTTGTGAATCAGTCCCAAAACTGAGTTGTAAGTCTTGGAAAGTTGAAATCTCAGACCTCCTCCTCTGTTAAGAGAAGGTTTTTCTCTCTTAACATACAAAGCTTCCTTAACACCCCTCTCAAACCATCTGTGCTCTCGGTCCAAAATTTGCACATTTTCATCCTCAAATGAGTGTCCCTTGTCCGTGAGGTGGAGGTGAACAGCGGAGTTTTGTCCAGAGGTGGTGGCTCTCCTGTGTTGGGACATTCGTCTGTGAAGAGGCTGCTTCGTTTCTCCAATGTAACGGTCTGAGCAGACCTCGCTGCACTGGACTGCATACACCACACCACTCTGTTTGTGTGTGGGGGTTCTGTCCTTAGGGTGGACCAGCCTCTGTCTGAGAGTCCTGCTGGGTTTGAAATGTACTGGGATGTTGTGTTTGTTGAAAATCCTTCTGAAATTCTCTGAGACTCCAGCAACATAAGGAATGACAATGTTTTTCCGTCTGTTAGCATTTTTCTGTTGATTATTGTGTTTAGCAGATTTCCTCGCTGACTTGACAAAAGCCCAGTTGGGATATCCACATGTTTGCAGCGATTTGTTGATGTGTTTCTGTTCCTTTTCCTTCCCTTCTGTCCTTGTGGGGATGTGTTCTGCCCGATGCTGATTCTGTCATAAGAACCTTACAGCAACCACCAGATCATGATAAAGTGATTTCTTACCACACACACCCCAACAGCAGAAGAACAATCAGAGCTCTGACAAACTTTTCTGAAAGGCCACACCTGCTCCTTTATCTGCTTGCCTTTCAATCAGTGATGGAGAGCACCAACAGGTGCCACTGGTTACATCAAGAACATAAAAATACAATGAATTAATTCATTTATTTGCTCATTCTTTTGAGAATTGTGAAAAGTCTCTCCATTCTGTCTCTACTTACATTTGTTCTTCTCTGTTGTTGGATGTAACTGGGACCCCGTGTACATAATCTCATCTCATCACATGTACTACATGCGGTGCAAATGACAATAAAGACTCTCTGACTCTGATAATAATATTGTTTGTAATAATAATCATTTTCTTTGAGTATAACCAATAGACAAAATACACAGAACAAAACAGACCCTAATTACAACCAATAGACAAAATACACAGAACAAAACAGACCCTGATTACACCCAAGAGTTCTTTTTTTTTCTATTTTAAATCAGTTCTTGAATCCCGGATGATTAAAGGTCCATCAATCAATAATCTGGTAGTTTGTAGTTCATGATCCAGGGTAATATGTCCAGAAAAAAACAAATAGTTTGGTGCAATTTAAGTCCTACCGCACAGCTGCGGGGGTCCGGTAGCTTGCCATCATCCTGGGTGGGAACAGGAGGTGAAAAAAACCCTGACCTAAACAAGGTCATAAACAAAACAAAAATTAGCATTACTTTATACACAGACAGGACTAAACTGTTTTCAAAATTTCTATAGGCCGTCAACAGATTTAATGAAAAGTAACTAATGCCTCTTTTCCACCGCTCGGCTCGGCTCGGGTTGGATCGGCTCAGGTCGGCTCAGTTCGGGTCGGGTCACATCTATGTTCTGTTTCCACAGCTTTTTTGTACCCCTTCTGTGGGCGGGGTCCAGAATCCTACTCGTCTTACCACATGGTGGCAGTAGTGTTCCTCAAGCTATTTACTACAGTACTAGCCACCACTAGAAGAAGAACACAATAAAGACTTTGTATCACATATTATCAATTCTATCAAAAACCACATAGCTGATATTTTTCAAAAAAATCTAGTGTGATCACAACATGTTCATATACGAAATGTATCCTGTTGGAGTTATTTGAAATAAAATTCAATGTTTTATAGACATAAATGTGTCAACCTACGTCCATTATTTTCTACTTTGTATCACATATTATCAATTCTATCAAAAACCACAAAGCTGATATTTTTCAAAAAAATCTAGTGTGATCACAACATGTTCATATACGAAATGTATCCTGTTGGAGTTATTTGAAATAAAATTCAATGTTTTATAGACATAAATGTGTCAACCTACGTCCATTATTTTCTACTTTGTATCACATATTATCAATTCTATCAAAAACCACAAAGCTGATATTTTTCAAAAAAATCTAGTGTGATCACAACATGTTCATATACGAAATGTATCCTGTTGGAGTTATTTGAAATAAAATTCAATGTTTTATAGACATAAATGTGTCAACCTACGTCCATTATTTTCTACTTTGTATCACATATTATCAATTCTATCAAAAACCACAAAGCTGATATTTTTCAAAAAAATCTAGTGTGATCACAACATGTTCATATACGAAATGTATCCTGTTGGAGTTATTTGAAATAAAATTCAATGTTTTATAGACATAAATGTGTCAACCTACGTCCATTATTTTCTACTTTGTATCACATATTATCAATTCTATCAAAAACCACAAAGCTGATATTTTTCAAAAAAATCTAGTGTGATCACAACATGTTCATATACGAAATGTATCCTGTTGGAGTTATTTGAAATAAAATTCGAATTTTTATAATTTATTTTCGTTGTGCAAACACAGGTTTTGGAAAAAGTCAAAGCGAAACTACTTTAAATGCAGCACATTTGACCATACGTGACAATATTAAAGCGTGGTTAAGCTCAGGAGCCCTCGTACTATTAAAGTCAGCTATGAAATATATTTTATATCTGTTCATTGAGCTACATTTAAAGACATAAAGCCGCCCGCGCGCCGCGTGTTGCTCGTGGCGAACCTATTTTTTTAAAATCCTGCAGTTTTGAGCAGTACGTGATTTTATTAAGGACACGTTCAGCTGAAGACCCATCTTTGCTATAAATTTAAAAAATAATAATTGTTTTTACCGTGTTTATCATGTAAAAGTCCTGCAGTGATCGCGTCCCTCGCTTCCGTAAAAACAGCTCTCGTCTCCTCCTTCCTACTTCCGGAGCGGGTGAGCTCGCTTCAGTACCCCTCTGAAACCAGCCCGAAAATCTCAGGAAATCTCGCGCGGCTCCGCTCGGAATATCCGGTGGGAAAGGATGAAAGGGGGTCTCTGCGACGCACATATGACGTAACATCCGACCCGAGCCGACCGGTGGAAAAGGGGCATCAAATGATCCTAAAAGGATGAAATTACAAAAATCAAAGGATTTATTTAATACTTTACGTATATATATATTCTATTCGGCCACGAAATTAACAAAATGAGAATGATCTTTTAATCCCTAAGACCACTTTTAAATCTCAAATACATGGGCGTGTCGCCAGACTCGCCACCGCATTTCTATTTCATAAAAGGAACCCAAATACATAAAACGAACGACTCACCGTCGAGTGGTCGACACAAAACACAGAATACAATCCTCCGGCCGCGTTAATTTAGCTTGATACAGCGGGGTTCTCCCATGATTTATGAACACACCGAGCGCAACCAGCTAGCCACAGAATTAGCCCCCGAGTTCACCTCTGACCCGGAAGATGTCAAGATGGAATAGTCCATTTTTAGTAGGGGGATACAGAAATCGACCGGTTTTTGTATTGCGTTTTTAATGATCGTTTTCATCGTAACTATAATTATTTTTATGTTAAATGTACATTAACAAGCATGAGCAATGTTAGGGATGTAGGTGACTGGCCGGGGCGCGGCGGGGCCGGGGCCCCTGCTGATTGGGAGCCCCAGGCAACGGCATCATTTGCCTACATGGTAGATCCGCGTCTGTTCTCCCCTCTGCTCCCCCTCCCTCCTCTCTGCTCCCGGTGTACTTGCACCAATGGGGGAAAAAGCAGCTACGAGAGCCAGCGAGAGCCTGTAAATAAGTTTTTTTCGTTTTTACTGATAGATAATTAGTTATTAGCGGTACTGCATTTTAAATAAAAATAGCACAAATCCGCTTATGAATTATAAAAGTTAGTCAAACCACAAAAACGCTGACAAATAATTTAGGTCCGCTGTAAGCGGATTAGCGCTTTAGCGCTCTCTAGCGGTCTGTGCCCACCTTTGGTCATTAGCATATATACCTCAAATAGATTATTGCCTTCAATCCCATTCTGGCACAATTCTCTTCATAATGCATTAGAATGGAACTGTGCACGAGAAGATCACAGCATGATTTTGTACGTGGAAGTGATGGACTTGTCCAGGCTTAACCATTCCTCCCCCAATTTCTCAATGTCAATGGATATGCTGCCCCACTACACTCTACCCAGGACTTTATTACACAGCCACCCTGAAAATGAACCACCATGACCTTTATACCAAAGTTTTTTTAAAAGTTGAAAACCACCATGAACTAATTACTCATAATGAGAAGCTCAACATGTTTGCGATTTGCATGTGAAGGCTTTGCCAAAACTATGCAAAGACCATCTACAGTTTGGATTTAGAGATGGGTAATGAATTTCTGAGTGGGGAGTGGTTGTTGTAGGGGTTTTCAAATATATGAAGAAAATAGAAATACTTACAAACAAATTCAAAGAGTGTTTTTTTTGCCTAAAATGCTCATCCCTAGTTTAAATTGTTGGAGCAGGGTCACAATTTATTGTGGAGGGGGATTAAACAAATGGAAATGCTTCTAAAGCATCTAAAAATATCCAGCTAAGTGTAATTTGTGAAGGCACAAGTTTTTTTAGAATGATTTTGAAAGCAGCCTCATTGCTTTCAAAACAGAAAAATCAATATAACCCACTGCAACAGGATATTTTTATGTTTTTAAAAAGAAATGTGACAAAGCAACATGTTGTGTACAGGATTTTACCAGCATAAGCATCCCCTGTGTGCATTTTGTATGTGCACAGATTGTTGTGCCATCCTTTTCACGCTTGTGGTACAGCCACTAATAGCTCTTGCAGAAGAGGACCCATGAAGGTCTTCATGTAGATGGAGCGTGGAATTGACATTTCCCTCTTATTACTCCACAAATCACACTTGTGTATGTGTGCCTATGCTGCGCAAAAAGAAAATCTTAACTTATGATGTCTCACATAGCTCAGCGTATAGTGAATTATCTACTATTCATCACCCTTGTAGTCTCTGAGCCCCTCACATGCAAACACATCAATCTTAGATTTTTTTTCATGTGTACATTGCATGCAAGAACAGGAGCGACCTTATTGGAAGATGTGCTCATTAGAGGAATTTACAACCCACTAGTTACCCAATTTTAAGGCCTTAGCTGTAAACTTACCCACTTTTTTTGCATTTTCTTCATCCTCAAATCAGTTAAAAAGTAAACTGCTAGTTAAAAATCTTGTGGATTTATCGTCAAATGTTTTTATTGCCCACCTTTCATAGTCACAGGCAATCATGTTTATGTGTTTGCCTGTTGCAAAAATAAGCACTTTATGAATTTTAACAAAATTCTCAGAAAATAATCACTGGATGCATATGTAACAAAAAAAAAAAAACGCAAACATTGCACATGCAGCAAGGTTGTTGAAAAAGAACAAAAAAAGAACAAAAACTTGGACAAGAAACGGAAACATATGGATCAAAGTACATGAAAATTCTCAAGCTAAAATAATAAAAGATCTGAAAGACTTAGACACATTTTGATGAGCTCAAAAATGACAAATCACCAATCACTATCACATGTTCATACACAAAAATTGACAAAAATGAACAAACAAACAAATACATTAAAACATGACAACAACAAACGAAGACTCAGAATTTAAAATATACAATGTTGAAGATGTGGTTGATGCAAACTTTTATCCTGCTATAAAAGACTGTGAATACTATAATGAAGAACAGTTTAATGACATCAATATAACAAATGGAGATCTCTCTATTATTCACATCAATAGTAGAAGTATAAATGCAAATATATCCAAAATAACAGATTATTTAAAACAGTTAAACAGAACTTTTACATTAATAGCACTGTCAGAGACATGGCTTAATGATGAAAACAAAAATAATGTTCACATCGAAGGATATGAATTATATCATTTAAACAGAAACAATAAAAAAGGTGGTGGAGTAGCTCTATTTGTCAAAAATGAAATAAAGTGTAGAATAATTAAAGAAATGTCAATAATTGTTGACAATCTTATGGAAATAATAACAATAGAAATATTAAACGAAAATGCTAAAAACATATCCATAAGTTGTGTATATCGATCACCAGGATCAAATATAGAAATATTCACCGATAAAATCATACAACTATTGGAAAAGAGTTTAAATAAAAAAGTTTTCTTGTGTGGAGACTTTAATATTGACCTGGGAAATAAAACAGATTCAAATAACATCAGCACATTTCTAAATTCAATGTATAGTTTAAATCTTTATCCGTTAATATCAAAACCAACAAGAATTACAACTCATAGTGCTACGATAATTGACAACATTTTCACAAATATAACAAATGGGGATATGACAGGTGGTATCTTAACAACTGATTTAAGTGATCATTTACCAGTTTTCACTATCTACAGAAATGATCAAAACATTACAAAAGAAGTTACAATTAAGAAAAAAATAATAAACACATCAAAAAAAGCTATGGATCAATTAAAAGATGATTTACAGAAGCAAAACTGGAAGGACGTGTATATTGATGATGTTAACAGATCATATGATGAATTTATGAACATTTTAGAAGCTCTGTATGAAAAGAATTGTGTGCAAAGAAATCGTAGAAAAAGAAATATTGTTGACCAACCTTGGATGACTAAAGGGTTGAGAAATGCTTGTAAAAAAATTACTTGTATTCATGTTTCTTAAAAACGAGAACACAACAAGCTGAAGAAAAATATAAAAAATATAAAAATAAATTGGTAATGATTATAAGAAAATGCAAGAAAGAATACTATAGTGATTTATTAAACAAGAGCAATGGTGACACTAAAACAACATGGCGAGTAATAAATGATGTTCTAAAAAGTCATAAAGCGAAAACGAACATTGCAAAATATTTTGTGAAAGATGACAAAGAAATACATGATGAGAATGATATCGTAAATGAATTTAATCAATATTTTGTAAATATTGGATCAAGCCTTGCAGCTAAAATACCAAAAGTAGATAATAATGTGTGTCATTCAATTAAAAGTTGCACCAACAGTATTTTTCTTAATGGAACTAACAAAGAGGAAATTATGAAAATGGTAAAAAATCTCTCAGACAAGAGATCAAAAGACTGGGTGGACATGGATATGATGTTCGTAAAAGAAATAATGAGTTATGTTATTGAACCGTTTACATATATATGCAATTTATCTTTTTCAACAGGAATATTTCCAGATAACATGAAAGTAGCAAAGGTAATTCCTCTTTTTAAAAATGGTGATAAATGTGTATTCAATAATTATAGGCCAATATCCTTATTACCACAGTTCTCAAAAATTCTAGAAAAACTATTTGTGACCAGATTGGATCAATTTATTGATAAACAAAATATTTTAAGTAGCAGTCAGTATGGGTTTAGAGGAAAAAACTCTACATCAATGGCTCTCATGGATTTAATGGAACAAATAACTAATGCTGTCGATCATAAACAGTACTGTGTTAGTGTTTTTGTTGATCTAAAAAAAGCATTTGATACCATTGACCACACCATTCTCCTTGAAAAACTAAATAAATATGGTATTAGAGGACCAGCATTACAGTGGGTATCTAGCTATTTGAAAGATAGGAAACAGTTTGTGCAAATAAATGATGTTAGATCTGACCTCCGTGATATCACTTGTGGAGTTCCTCAGGGCTCTGTGCTTGGACCAAAGTTATTTATTTTATATGTGAATGACTTGGTAAATGTGTCAGGACTTCTTAAATGTGTTCTTTTTGCCGATGACACCACATTTTTCTGTTCGGGTAAAGACATAAAACAGATTTTGGATATGATGAAAACAGAATTTATAAAAATACAAACTTGGTTTAAATTAAACAAATTATCTTTGAATTTAGATAAAACTAATTACATGATATTCAGTAACAAAAAGAGAATTGTTGATGACGATCCATTTGAAATTGAAGATGTTGTGATCTGTAAAGTGAGTGAAGTGAAGTTTCTGGGTGTTATCATTGATGACAAACTGACATGGAAACATCATGTAAATTCCATTAAAACAAAAATAGCTAGATCAATTGCAGTACTGTATAAAGTCAGGGATTTTTTAATTGATAAAGCTCTGCATATGTTGTATAACACAATCATTGCTCCACATTTAATCTATTGTATTGAGGTTTGGGGAAAAGCGTGCAAAACAATTACAAAGCCTGTTTTTATTTTACAAAAGAGAGCTGTAAGAGTAATCACCAGAAAACATTTCAGTCACCCATCAAACACCTTGTTTCTTCAGCTAAACTTATTGAAATTCCAGGAATTGGTAGAATATAGTATTTTATCAGTTATGTATAGGGCTCATAATAACACATTACCTTTAAATATCCAAAGAAATTTTATAAAAAGACAAAGTTGTTACAATCTCAAAGGGACAGAGATATTCATCAAACCACAATTCAGAACCAGCTTAAAGGGACGGTCTACCTCAATTCAGGGAGTTCGATTGTGGAATGCTCTGGAGAGTGATGTTAAAAATGCAAAATCAATGTATACATTTAAGAAAAAGGTCAAAAAGGACTTGCTCAAAAACTATATATGATGTAACTTAGTGTGTTTGTGTATTACACTTATGTTGTACTTATGATGTAGCTTAGTGCGTTTGTGTATTACAGTTAGAAAAATTAAGTAGAGTTATTCATTTTGTGACGTAGTTTGTGTATTACAGTTAGAAAAATTAAGTAGAATTATTCATTTTGTGATGTAGTTTGTGTATTACAGTTAGAAAAATTAAGTAGAATTATTCATTTTGTGATGTAGTTTGTGTATTACAGTTAGGAAAATTAAGTAGAATTATTCATTTTGTGATGTAGTTTGTGTATTACAGTTAGAAAAATTAAGTAGAATTATTCATTCTGTGATGTAGTTTGAAGGTTATCATTGGTTGAACAAACTGTGAAATAAGGGGCAGATATAATAAGATTTCATCTTCTTTCTGCTCCCTTCATTTTATCCTACTTGTATTCTTGTATCTGATGAAACTGTCTTGTATTGTTCTTTTAAAATGAATGAATAAACATCAAATCAAATCAAATCAAACATGTACAACTCGTTTACTTTCTGTATCAACCCTATTCAAAACTTTTACAATATTAAGCTAACATTTGTTGTGGTTGTAGCTCAGAATCACACCCAGCATTTCCCTTGAGGGTGCACAGCTTGCATGGGAATTTGGCATAGAATACATGTTTCAGGATAATAGAAGTTGAATGTTAGGACTTATTTTGTGGTGCAATGTCGCATCTTTGTCTTTAGTAATCAAATAAAAATCTTGTTTCTTTCTTTGCATGTTGGGGATTTAGTATGTGTGCCTATGTCAGTTTGTGTTTTTCTGTAAGATGGCAAAACTGTTCTTAAGTTCAAGTGACAACTCCACCTAGAATGTCAAGTAAAGTGATGGAGGAACATACCCTTGGGGTCACTCAGCCATCTGTTGTTTTTCCTCATGTATATGTATAGAAGGGTGTGTGTCTGTGTGAGTATGTGTGGTGTATGTGATGTGTCATTTTAGCAGACCGGGAGAACAAATAGGCTCGCAGCATTAAAGCAACAGTTTTATCTTTTTTTGGGTGTGAAATTCCAAAATCACTGACACTATTTGTGCAGCCTAGTCAGTTGAGCATTATGGAGCCAAGTAAAGAAAATCTACTGAAAAGGATTTAAAGAGTGATATCCCAGAAAAAATACATAGGTTTGCTGAAGACGTTGGACCAGGTTAATAGCAGAATTTATTAGCGCTTCTATTACATTACGTACCCCTTAACGTTTGTTGCTTGTGTTTAAAAACAGTAAAATGATCATCAAGTGTCAAGATTTTATACATTGGCGATAACTGATGTCTGACCTAATAAAAACACGTTTTGCTGGTGGCTCATTCAGTGTATTTTTTGTACAAACATATTCAGCATGTGAAATAATGTTGACAAGTTTTCTTTACTGTAGCTTTATTATCTTTTATTACACTAAAATAGCATATTCAATAGGATTCTAAAATGTGTGTCTATGAATGTGTGTGTAAGGAGCTAAGTAGAAATGAAGACACTAAATTGCCATTGCAGCTTGATTTCAGCCATTTAAACTGGTTATGATTATGATATTGGTGGTAGTTCTCATAAAATGGTATTCAGTGGTGCACAGTGAAGCAGCTGTCACTCTGATGTGTGTGATAATGGGACAGCATAATTGGTTGCTAATCTATAACATTATTACAATGAAATGCTGCTGTATGGGTGTGAGATTACAACACTTTGTATAAGAATTTTACATTTGACAATTATTTTGACAGAAAGGAGATTTTGTTGCTCAAGAAGGAAATATTTGAACAGTCAGATCCTGCTGTGACAGTTAAGATAAATTAATTATAACCACTATTTTGCTCATTTGTTTTGTGTCCTAAAGCAAAACGAGATCTGTTGAAGTGAGGTTCTGTGGAAAGTTGCATAGGGCTAATATTTACACTGTTGTATATAAACAGGGTTGAATTCTGATGAAGTTGACCAGTTAATGGCTAGTCTAAGTAGGGCCAAGATCAAAGTGGATTGTTGCAGTCTTAAAAAAAAAACTAGTCTCAAAAATGTCCTATTGGGAAGGAAGGTCTGATATTGTCATCATTGTATGTTTCCATACATTGATGAAATTAGTTCTCTGCATTTAACCTGAGATACACCCAGGTGGAGCAGTGGGCAGCTATGTAAGCACCCTAGGAGCAATTAGGGATTAGGTGTCTTACTCAGAGACACCACAACATGTGAGAATGGCTGGGAGTCGAACTTGCGACTTTCTGGTCCCCAGTCGGCTGCCCTACCTTTACCATCTTGGCCCCTTCATGTGAATACTCTTCTGTAAACCTTTACAATGCTGTTAACTTTACATTACTGTCAGGTTTTCAGCCTTCCCGGCTCCCATCCTTCTACAGGTGGAGAGCAGTGTGTTAGCAGTTCCCATGGCAGTCTGCCTGTGGATGACAGACCTCTGGTTAGGTTGACATTACTCAAAGCTGACGCTCATTCTCCATGATTATACACCTGCTACTAGAGATTGAGCTAAGATCATTACTTAGATTGTCGAAACAAACAGCCTATGGGTATTGTTATTATTATTATTATTTATTTTTTTGCATTAATCTTCTGCAAAATCTGTGAATCTAAAGAAAACATGAATATTAACATCTCATTGCCTTGTTGAAAATGTTGGATCCTCCTACAACAACAACAACAAAAAAACACCTCTATTCTATCATAAAAAAATGAAAGCAGAACTCAGCTTGTCAACTTTCAAAATTAACTCACCTCTCTGCTAACACCCAACAATTGTACCTGATTTTATTCCACCTTGTTTTTCTGGAACCTGTCATCTCAAGAAGCATATAGAAAATAAAATTCCTATATCTGGAGAAGATATAAAGTTATACCAATGATCTACCTTCCACATTCATTTGTTCTTTATTTTTTAATTTAGCTTTAATTTAAATAGGTTAGTTTCATTGAGTCACCAGAACTCATTTTCAAGAGACTTGTTTTAGACAGATAACATATACTGACAACATTAATTCAACAAAAAGCAAATAAAAGAAGTTATAATCACAGTTAGATTTAGATGCCATAAAAAAAACCAAGATAAAATACTAAAAACAAGAAACATACACAAATCCACAGACTGCCCAATTCCAAAAACTGGTCTGAACCCGTGCCCTTTAAAGTAAAACTTTACTTACTGTACGTTCCATCATACCCTGTCCCTGTTGCCTGAAGCTTGGGTCCTGAAAATAGCAACTCAACTCTATTTGGCATGTTAATTAAATACACATCATTTTCAAGGGAATCTTTTGTTAGGAGAAAGTAGCAACAGTAGCAGTTCACTGTAGCATTTTCAGTGAAGCCTGGGGCAGAAATATAATAATAATAATAATAATAATAATAATAATAAACTTTATTTGTATAGCACCTTCCTACAATGCCTTGCATTGACCAAGGTGCTTAACAGGATAAAAAGATGAATAAACTGGAACAATAAATCAATGA
This sequence comes from Garcialebias charrua, assembly GCA_038048925.1. Taxonomy (NCBI): domain Eukaryota; kingdom Metazoa; phylum Chordata; class Actinopteri; order Cyprinodontiformes; family Rivulidae; genus Garcialebias; species Garcialebias charrua. The sequence goes on from JBBPBX010008577.1 coordinate 22,840, forward strand.
AAATAGAATAAGAAACAACAGCAATAAAAGAAGGCAATGGAAATAAAAAATGCTACATACTAAAATAACACAAGTAATAAAAGTTACACACTGAAAGCTTTTTTGAACAAGTGGAAATAAAAAGGCAATGGAAATAAAAAATGTTACATATTAAAATACCAAAAGTAATAAAAGTTACACACTGGAAGCTTATTTGAACAAGTGGAAATAAAAAGGCAATGGAAATAAAAAAATGCTACATATTAAAATACCAAAAGTAATAAAAGTTACACACTGAAAGCTTTTTTGAACAAGTGGGTCTTCAGTCTGGTTTTGAACAGAGTCAGATCAGAGGTGGCACGCAGCTCAAGGGGGAGACTGTTCCAGGCTTTAGGGCCGGCAACAGAAAATGACCGGTCTCCCCATTGTTTGTACCTTGAGCGAGGCACCTCCAGCAGGTGTTGACTGGCAGATCGTAAATCTCTGCCGGGCTGATGGGCTTTCAAAAGTTCTGAGATGTAGAGAGGTGCAAGTCCATTCAGAGCTTTGAAAACAAACAGGAGCAGCTTGAACTGTATCCTGAACTGAACCGGGAGCCAGTGTAGAGAGGACAGGACAGGAGTGATGTGTTCATATTTTCGTGTGTTGGTCAAAAAGCGCGCGGCAGAGTTCTGTACAAGCTGTAAACGGGAGATGGAGGATTGATTAATACCAACATACAAAGCATTACAATAGTCAAGTCTGGAGGTCACAAAGGCATGGATGGCCTTCTCCAGATCACCACGGCTGAGAAATGACTTTACTTTGGAGAGCAGTCGGAGCTGAAAGAAGCTGGGGCCTCATGTATCAACCATGCGTGCGCACAAAAACATTGCGCACGTCACTTTCCACGCAAAAGCCCGTATGTATCAAAACTGAACTGAACGTGAATATATGCGCATCCAGGTACATATCCACGCAAGCTCCCGAGCAGGCGTACGCACGTTTCTGTGGTTCTTGTTCCTTTGGCGACACTTACAGGTGTTTCAGAGAAACTGAAGCCCCACAGTCTGTGGTTGACTTTAAGAGCGGCTTGAAGACCTTTCTTTTCAACCGAGCATACTTTACTCCTCATGATTCTACTTTTGATCTGAGTTGATACTGTTGTTGATTTTAATTGTTTTATTATTTGTCTTATTGACATTCAAATATGTTGCACCTTGTAGCACTTTGAGATTTCCATTAATGAAAAGTGCGTTATAAATTGAATTCATTATTATTATTATTATTATTATTATTATTATTATTATTATTATTAACAGTTCAAGATGTGAAAATGATTAATATTCCCTCCAAACACACGATTAACAAGTATTACATCCACATGACGCAGTGAAATAAAGGACGCGCAACGTTGTGCCAAAAATAAATTTAACAGGAACGGATTCATTCAGCCTTACTGGAGGTTATAATAAATAGTGTAACACGCAGAGCATTTATTTAGAAACAGATATAGTTTTCCGATCTAGGATATGGCTTATCAGCCGTTTTCAGAAATAATAATTTTCCAGTTTGGCACTACTGCTGCGCTCTGGGGAGCCGTGCATCACGCGTGCATACAGAAGCAGCGGTCAAACTGTTCCACAGAGGGAGCTGCAGGTCGATCGGGACTGTGCAGTCCAGTCCACACAAAGCCGGATCATGTCCAATGGTCTCATCGATTCCAAAGGCTGAGTGGTCGCGCTTGGAGCGCGCGCGCACCCTCACCGGTGTCGACACGGCAGCTGGAGGTGTTTCATTATCTGCGTTTATTGTAGATTTCTCCAAAATGACACGTGAAAGTACACCTTATATAACTTGTAGGAGAGCAAAAGCTTCACAGACAGACTGCGCACAGGGCTGCGGGGCGCGCGCTGCGTCTGGAGACTCCAACATCATGTCATGAAAAGTCTCCACCAAGACGCACAGACTCGTTTCTTCACATCATCTACATAAACAAAGATCTATGTTCTAGCAAACATCCAAGTAAGTTCCTCTGTGTTTACAGTAATAATGGTAATAAACTCGTGCGCAAAGTTAATATTTCCACACAGAATGAATGAATGAGCCGGTTCGCGCACCACAGCAGGGTGCGCGCGCACACAAATACCGACAATCACTCGTTCTTTGCATGATGAACACATTTTATTACTATTCTTACTTAGGATGTTTGTCCTCACTCATATTATATTGAATTCATTATTTTCCCGAATCTAGAAATCATTTCTGATCGCGCAGGGATCAAACAAACATGTCCTTCACACATGCAGGAAGTAATTTGCATCTGTTTAACATATGTAAATGTAGGCGTGTCAGGGGAGGTGTCTCACGTGCGCTCAGTTCCACGTCAATTGTGATGTACAAAAGGAATGTGCGTGGATTCAGGTGTACGCACAGTTTGATAAATCTGGATCTTTTTGTGCGTAGACACTTTTCTGGATTTCACCGTACGTCACTTTTCAGTAGGAAATCCACGCAGGTTTTTGATACATGAGGCCCCTGGTCTTGACAACAGAACTGATCTGTTTATCAAACTTTAAGTTGGAGTCAAGCTGCACTCCAAGATTTCTGACCACCGGGTTGAAATGGGGGAGGGGAAAACCAACACTGGGACTGGGAAGGATGTTGCTGGTGTCACCAGGAGCACTAAATAAAATGCATTCAGTTTTATCTGTGTTTAGGTGGAGGAAGTTTTGAGAGAGCCAGTGCTTAATGTCATTTAAGCAGTTGACAAGAGTGTTTGAACTGGGTGAGGGGTTGGGAGTGACTGGCAGATAGATTTGTAAATCGTCTGCATACATGTGAAAAGACAGGTTATGACGTGCAATGATTGATCCTAATGGCAGCATGTAAAGAGAGAAGAGGACTGGCCCTAGAATAGATCCCTGTGGTACGCCAGAGGTCAGAGGGGTTGATGAAGAGGAGGACAGATCGCCTATCATGACAGAAAAAGTTCTCCCAGACAGGTAAGATTTGAACCACTCAAGCACAGCTCCCTGGAGGCCAACCTGCTGAGACAAGCGGTTGATTAGTACCTGATGGTCGACGGTGTCAAAAGCTGCTGAGAGGTCTAACATCACCAGCAGAGCAGGGTTTTTTGCATCCAGGGACAGAAGAATGTCATTCTGTACTTTGAGCAGTGCAGATTCAGTACTGTGACGAGCTCGAAAACCTGACTGAAATTTTTCAAACAGGTTGTTGAGTTCTAGAAAAAGTTCTAGAAAATATTCTCGTATTTTTGCCAGAAAAAACATGTAATACTGATTGTAATGTACCGGTAATGGTTAAAAAGCTATTTCAATTACGGTACTCAAAGTTTTTGAGACCGCAATTTACTTTGATCTAGGCCAAGACTAGAGTTGCATTTGGGCCCAAATCTGATCCGACCCAGCCCCAGCCCGCAGTCATTATTTCCCAACACCACCTGACCCGACAAATGAACTGTAATTACAGGTCAGAATCCGGAGGGGGAAAAAAACAACTTTTTGAATTAGCTATTAACGGTTGGGGACACGCAGCTGAATAAACGGGCCAGAATATTTGGAGCTGAGAAGTGTTTGTACTTTCGTGACCACAAAAAAAGCATTTAAACCCTGTTTCTGACTGTATTTTTCTGAATGACTGAGACAAATGGACAGCTCTGACACACGGGTCTGCTTTGGGATCTCACCTGTTTGAGTCATCGGTTGTGCACGTCCGCAGAGTGCAGCGGCTGAATGAACATCCATTTGGGCGATGGATCACTGCCTGGTAGTGCGCAGTCCCATTTGAATATTAACTGAACTTTTTCCTCTTTCAAGGCCAGTCAGCTCGTGGTGAAATGGCCGCGTGCGGCTGGTGGATGTATGGCAGGCCATTTTTTCGTATAGTTGGATCGCGGCTGATCCTGACCTAATTAAAAGCCCGAGACCGGCCCGGCCCACCCATGAATCACATTATAAAGGCTCGGACCGGCCCTAATCTGGGTCAGTCCGGGCCAGTTTTTGGGTTAGAAATGACAGCTCTAAATAAGACTAGCTAGTGATTATTTTTTTTGTGAGCTCTGGTTAAAATTAAAGTTGATTTTTTTCAAACTGAAAGTATTTAAGTTTAAGACATATCTTCAACAGATAATGTAATTAGTTCATAACCTTTTGCATAACAGACCTTTATTCCATCCACCCATCCATCCAGCCATCCATTATTTTTACCAGTTTCTTCCTTTTCGGGGTGTGGGGCTCACTTGTGCCACTGGTGCCTATATTCAGCAATCACTGTGCAAGAGGCAGGGGACACCCTGGACAGGTCTCCAGTCCACCACAGATACACATAGAGACAAACAACCATTCACCCTCACTCACACCTAGAGACAATTTAGAATTACCAATCAGTCTAACATGCATGTTTTTAGTCTGTGGGAGGAAACTGGAGTACCCGGAGAAAACCCACACATGCACAGAGAGAACATGCAAACTCCACCCAGAAAGGACCCTGGTTGGGATTTGAACCAGGGTGACCACTCGCTGAAAGGCGGCAGCTCTACCAACTGCACCACCATGCTGCCCGTGGTTTTATTGTTGAGCTGACCAAGAATAAAACGAGCTCAACTTGTGGAAAACACCTGTGTCTCTCATTGTAGTTCTTTAAAACTTCACAGAGAATTTAAAGTGTCATGTGTGTGTTTAAATGTGAGAAAAGTAGAAGCTGAAATGCATTGCAAGTACATCTGACACATGTCAACCATAATTACATACATAATTGGTGTTTTCACTTCTGTTTTATTACACTGGCATCTTTTCAAAAGCCTCAAATCACCTGTTTAAACAAATGTTTAGATTCTTTAGTGGCAGCCGATGGCAAACAGATGGCAGTCTTTAAATTACCATTCTAAATGTAGACAAGACAAGACAACAGACAGATAAGTTTCTATTGATTTCATGCTACAAGGCGGTAATTAGTGGGAAAAACATTGGAAAACAAAAATTGTAGGTCATCTTACATGATATTGTGAGTTGTGATGAGCGTATTTGTTGTGGAGGACTCACAGCTACAACCAAGTCAAGGCTTAGCTCAAAAATTTCAAAACTGTTATAGCTATTGTTGTTGCCTAACATTGATTAACTATGGTGGCCATCTTGGATCAGTTGTTGATGTATATTCAATCATTATTTTCTCCAAGTTTCTTTAAAATGTGTCCAATGATTAGTGAGATGTTTTCTAACAGATATATGCACCCCCCTCCTTCTTGCATCATAATCTGCACCAAAACACAATGTTATTTTCTAGTTGGTAAAACAAACCGAAAAAAAGAACATTTTCTCTAGATGGTATGAAGAGTAATGACAAATTGATAGCAATATGAAGATTTATAAAATAGTGTTAATTGAACTGCTGTGAAGGTTTGGAGTCTTGAGGCATTTTAAGACAGCAGACATTCACTTTATGCTTAGCTCCACTAAGATTTGCCTTTAGCTTGTTAATCTGGTCAGAATTAAACTCCTATTTTGACATCAGGGACAATATACAATTTTAACCTTTCAACTAAACCCCATTTTAAAATATGTGAACTATCCTTTAAATGGAAAGATGACTGTGGAAACAAAAGACAGAAGGAGCAAAAGGAGAGATAAAGGTTGACGCAGCAGAAAAACGAGATTCAACAGCATGATAATGTGTGAAAGTGTGTGTGTCCATGCTGTGAATGTGTAGTCTTACATGTTTGCATGCAGACTATATCTGCGTCTCTTTCTAGCTTATGTCTGAATGTCACCCTGACTATAGTCATTGAGTGGCGTACCTGTTCAAGTTCAAGGTTCTTTATTGTCATTCTCATCACGTGTGGTACATGAGGTGGAACAAAATTGTGTACTCAAGGTACCAGTTTCACTAGCCTGGCCCTCGCCTTCCTGCACAGCTCCGCTCAATTCTCATTTCCCTTCACTGCACAGTCTGGGACTTCTCTCATTAACAACCATTTCTCCGGTAGATTTTTGTTCGGACCAATCAGAGAACAGAAGGGACGGAGTTTTGGACCCTAACCCACGCCCCCACCTGTCCCAGCGCGCAGAGCCCTATAAAAGGGCTCTGCCAGCGCGCAGTCAGCGAGCACCGGCATGTTCTCATTCAAAGCGATGCAAAGCGATGCAGAACTGTTTTATATGTGACACAAATTTATTAATTTCCCCTTCTTAATCCCTTATCTGGAGTTTTCTTTTGTTTTTTGGGCCAAAAGTCAAGTGATCGCTCGCGCCCAGCTCCTTCTTTCCCTCCGCTGAAATGAACAAGGAAATGGCTGTCACGAGAATTAAACTCGGGTTTTACGTTGCTGACAGAGTCCCATCAGATTTTCTGGTCTTCTGGTGAGCTGGACCAGCGATCCATGGTTTTATTGTATTTTATTAAAACGTTTTATTAACATATAAACACAGAATTTGCGCAGCGAGAGAAAAGCTGCAGCAGGAGGCGGAGCAGTTGTCAGTCAAGTTCACCAGAGCACGGGGGGTGGCTCTGAGGGGAGGGAGCAGAATGCTTTCCCTGTTCAAAATATCCAATGGTTTTGTTCCTCAGCAGAGCCCACGCCTCCAGCAAGAATCGTTTCTCTATGGAAAAAGTCCAGACCCTTGTCTGAAGCGAAGTGAAGGACAGGGTGTGGTTTTAACCAGGCTACAGTTTCACCCAAAAATAGCAAAAATATAAAGTATAAAAAGAAACGCTATGTAAGGATCTGAGATATACACTGATATACACTAAGATATATGCAAACTGAACACTAAACAATACGCTAAGGATCTAAAATATATGCTAAACACTAATGATGTAAAATAATACAGTATATTAAATAGCAGCCAAAATATTGGTCTGTAGTGTGTACAAAGTATATGGGTATGAATGAATATAGCAGCATGAGATAGTCAGCAGCAAGAGATCAGCAGCATGGATAAATCACACATCACCAACTAAAGTGGCATTACAGTGATTATCCTGGTTAGGGATTCATGAGTCTAACAGCTTCAGGCTAGAAGCTGTTCCTCAGTCTAGTGGTTCTACGCTTAATGCTCCTCAACCATCTGAGGGGAGTGGGGCTAAAAGTGTGTGTGCTTGGTGAGTGGGGTCATTCGCAATGCAGGTGGCTCTCTTCTAGCATCTGGAGGTGTAAATGTCTGTGATGGTGGGGAGGCTGACTCCAAGAAACTTTTGTGCAGCCTTCACCACTCTCTGCAAAGCTTTTCTTTCTGCATCTGTGCGGCCTCCATGCCACACGTGGATGCTGGAGAACAGGATGCTCTCCACTGTACACCTGTAGAAGGAGGTGAGGACTGAGCTTCCCAGTCCAGCTCGCCTCAGCCACCGGAGGAAGTAAAGTTGTTGGTGTGTGTATGAAAGAATCCCCGTGGTACACTTTTCCAAGAGTTCATTCAGCTTCACAACAGAAGCTGGAAGTTTAACTATAAGTTCATCACCAGGGCTCTACGTAGTCTTGAAAATCATGGAAAAGTGTTTAATTTAAATTAAGCAATTTCAGAGTCTGGATAAATATGAGAAAACAAGTGTTATTGTTTGCAGACTATTATTCATGGTGGTAAAATATAGAATGATAAAAAAGTTTGAATACAGGAGTTTTCTTTACACTGTTTGTATTTCAATGAGGAACATATTAACATTTATGTTTATATGCCACTAGGGTTGACAACTTTTTGAAAATTGAAAAATGAACCAACAAGCTTTTATTTGTTGCAAGAGATTATAACAATACTATTTGTATTTTCATCCAGGAAAATGCACAACTTTTATCTTAGTTGCAAACATATACAGATGCATGTTTATAAGCGCTCAAATAAATAAATAAACACATTAACATACTGTATAGTCAAATTTTTATCGTCTGGCAAAATAATATTTAAATGGAAAATGTGTTGGAACCCTCAATCACAGATAGTAATCTAACCCAGGAATAAAATATTATGCTAACTAGCAGGACTCAATATTCCAACTTTATCTACTTTTTTTTTTTTTTGCAATCCAATATTGTTTTATTAAATCCAAATGCTCAATCTATTTTCAGGTTGTGGTAATAGCTCTCAGAACCAAGTATTTCAAACTGTTCTGCCTCCAGTAATTTTTCTGTGGGCAGGAATAATCCCACCGGTGAATAATCCCACTGGTGAGTTCTGGGTCTAGGTCAGTTTCCTCTTTGCCACTAAGGTACCGTACAACAGCTGCATCTCGGAAAAAGCCAGAAATAACATCACGGTTTTCCCATTATTCTCGAACCAGATCCCAAAACACTTTATCTCTTTCAGGTGATGTGGTGATTAAACAATGGGAGGATAACGTCCTTTTCTGGTATGTGCTTTGTGGGGTTCTGGTTCTGTCCACATAAAATCTGACATTAGTGCACTTGAAAGAGCACTGGAGAATCTACAGTAGAGCTTTCAGGGTTTTTTTTTTCTTCAAAAAGAACATGTCATCTCTTGATTTCCAGACGTTTTCCGTAGACTTTAAAAAAGAAGAAAAATAAATACATTTGGAGAGTCACAATAGTGTCACATTTATAACACCAGGAACACATTGCCCTTTTTTTTTTACAGTGAAAGTCTAAAAAGCCATTAACATTTGTATTCATGATTAATCATATAACATTGTACAGGCAATATTGTTTCAGTTCATTTTTATTTAATTCAGCGACTGCTAATTTTTCTAAATGAAAGCGTTTTAATTGCAAATATGTTTCATGCAAATGCAGCCAAGGTAAGCAGCTGTTTTGGGGAGTGAGATGCAGTGGAATGTGTTCAGAGGTGATTACTGCACTCATTATTAACCGTTCAAAGCCCAAATAAGCCTGTGTTTTAGAACAACAAGCCCCCATGTTCAGTGTGTCAAAAGTAGAAAATTAAAGTTTGACTGATCAAAAGTTGTTCTTTCTGGTGTCAGTATAGGTAAAGCCACTGTAAGGCAAACAACTACGTGCTCCACAACCTGTTAGAATGTGTACTTTCCAAATACACTTTCCCCACAGGTGGAAGTAATGGATTACAAATACTCACATTACTGTAATTAAGTAGATTTTTTGGGTACTTGTACTTTTACGAGTATTGATTTCAAGTGTGTAATTGTACTCATACTTTATTACAATTTGCACTATGTGATCTACTTTGCTACTTTCAAAATCAGAAGTCGCTACTGAGTACCAATGTTGCCAGATAGAGTCAAGGTTTTCCAGCCCAAATGTCTGGTAAAAACCACCCCATCACACAAAAACCCGCCCAATAAAAAAATACATATATACACACACACACACACACACACACATGCACACGCACACGCACGCACACACACACACACACACACACACACTTATATATTTATATATATATATATA
>JBBPBX010008577.1:45387-62183 GCA_038048925.1 Garcialebias charrua
CAGAAAACATTTTGACAGCTGCAGGTTTCAGTCCAGCTAGAAGGCGTGGCTTTTGGAGGCGGAGCCTCTTTCTTAGTCCTCTCAGTCCATGGTGATGTCACTGGTGGACACTATGGGCTGCGGATGTTCCAGCAGGTTCCACTTCATGGCAGGCTTGAGCCTTGGTGTCTCCTGGGTTGTTCCTGAACATCAGAACCTGTTTCCATCCATCCTGGAGACAGATGAGTGATGGTCAGTCCAATACGTGCTGTCAAACAGATCTTAGAGAAACTACCAGCTGCAGTCGACCATAATCACTAGGACGTTGAAGGACCTTCTAGAACCTTCAGCACCACTTATTAACAAAAGTAGGCTCAGAGAAAAGCCACAATAAACTTGAAATAAAAAATTAATAATGTTTTATACATTAAATAAACATTTCACTGTGGAATAAGAACATTTTAAATAAAGCATTAAAACCCAAATTTTATTTGACATTAGTGTTCATGGAAACCTCGTTTTCACTGAATATATTTTCACACATGGAGGCTGTTTTTACACATTAAGTTGGAACCTAATGCAGGGACGAGGAAATGTTGGAGGCCGAGGACAAAACGTCTTCAGAGACGTGTTTTGGACCTGCTGAAGGAGAAGAATGAAGTATCATCTGAGATGTTTTGACCTTGAGAAAGCACTTCAGGCGTTACACTCCTTCCTTTCCTCCTGCTGATGACGGTGTGTGTTTGGAGATTTTGGTGGACGACAGATTAGCCCCGAGGCCCTGCAGGTGTCTGAGATGAAACATGGAGTCTGGGAGAAAGAGGGAGAAAAAAAAGATGGACAGGTAGAAAAACAGACGGATGAGCTGAGAATGTTTATTCACGCTGTGGGATGAGCAGATAATCACAGCACTGTCGGAGCAACGAGTTTAAAATGAAAGAACTGTTGTCCCCTATGGGTGGGGTGAGAATTCAATTTAGGCCCCGCCCCTTTGTGTTAGCAAAACTAAAACACCAGCCTTCATTACAGATCTTTTTGTTTATTTACTTTCTTGTAATTCTTTTTTAAATGATAACTTATTTAATCTGAAAACAAAGCATTTACGGTAGTCTTTTTTGAATTTCAATGTTTAGTTTTAAATGACAGTTCATTGAAATGTCTGTGTTAAAATGCTGTTTTCTGTCAGTGCCTACATACATACATACATACATACATACATACATACATACATACATACATACATACATACATACATCTATGCATCCATCCATCCATCCATCCATCCATCCATCCATCCATCCATCCATCCATACATACATACATACATACATACATACATACATACATACATACATACATACATACATACATACATACATACATACATACATACATACATACATACATACATACATACATACATACATCCATCATACATACATACATACATACATACATACATACATACATACATACATACATACATACATACATACATACATACATACATACATACATACATACATACATACATACATACATACATACATACATACATACATACATACATACATACATACATACATACATACATACATACATACATACATACATACATATACATCTCATCCATCCATCCATCCATACATACATACATACATACATACATACATACATACATACATACATACATACATACATACATACATACATACATACATACATACATACATACATACATACATACATACATACAGTACATACATGCATCCATCCATTCATCTTTTAAGACATATCTCTCCTCAGCGACACTCCATCTTTTAATTATTTATTTATGTATTTAATTTATTCATTTCAAATTTAAAACACAAATGAAACAATTTCAAAACATATATAGAAAGAAAAAAAAACCAGATTTAAAATGAAAGGAAACAGAAGAAGAATAAAATTCTTATAATATCTGCCCCTTCTTAAATCAAAATTCTATTCAACACTCAATTCAAACAATGATTATTCATGAACAAAATTAATAACCCATAACAATTGCCGATTTTTAGTACATTATCAATTTTACATTTATATATATCTATTTAAGAATTTATACTTAATCAATTTTTTAAATATAGACATTTGACTCAATATTTTTGGCATCATTTCCCAAACCATTCCATAAATCTACAGTATTCCATTAAAGTAAACCGACCCTTTAAACTGGTTTTATATTGTGGTTTGACAAAAATGTCTGTTCCCTTAAGATTGTAACAGCTTTTCCTTTTTACAAAATGCTTTTGAATATTTAGAGGTAGTTTAGAGGTAGAGATATCTTCTCCTGGGGGACCCCAGAAACGATACACAGTCCCTTCAGCAAGTTCTGGGTCTGACCTGTTGGCCTCTTCCCAGTGGGACATTCCTTGAAAACCTCCAAATGGAGGCATCCTAATCCGATGAACACCTCAACAGGCCCCTTTTGAAGCAGAGGAGCAGCGGCTCTGGTCTGAACTCTCTTCGGATGATGGAGCTCCTCACCCTATCTCTAAGGCTGAGCCCAGCCCCACTGTGAAGGATATCGTTCTTTCAGTCATGATCCAAACCTCATGACCACAGGTAAGTATCAGGTAAGAATCCTGGCAAAAACCAATGCAGATATGTTCCTGTTACTGATTTTACTACATCTACCTTATAATGTTTTGATACTTTAATATTTTTGTTTTAATTTGTTTAAAAAAAATCTGTATTTCTCTCTTATGTTTGTCTATTGTTGATTGTTTAATTTCTACTGTTATTGGTGTCATCATTCTTTAGTTTGTAGCAGGTCGCTCTTGTAAATGAGTCCTTGAGGCTCAATGAGTTTAACCTGATGAAATAAAGGTTGAATGAAAAGTGTTTGGAACATAGACGGACCAGTAAATCCAGAACTTTGCCTTCAGACTCAACAGTTTCTTCACCACAACCAACCGGAGCAACACCCTCACGAGGACGAGGCCTTCTTTGACGTTTTCCTCATTTAAAAATGGCTGCAACCCAGTCAGATTTACAGATAACGAGTTAAAATTAGGCGTGGTTGTAGCTGAGAGTCATTTCTAACACAAACTCAGAGAGTCAATGCTGAGCTGTTTACTTTTAATTTTCATTTTAATCAGATGATGCAGATGCAGAGAGCCAGCTGGAACTCACAGTGACAGAGTAATGACAGTTTTTCCTCCAGGTGGAAATTCAAAATTAACAGCTTAATGGAGGAAGAATAAAGAGACTGATGACCTTTGACCCCACAGTTACAGGATGCTGTGTCTCACCATCATCATCTGCTGCTAATTACTGAGCAACAGACGGTCGGTTCTCCCACACCTAACAGGCACTTCAGCTTGCTGGCAGCAGCGTGTGACAAGGCAGATAAATTTGGAAAGTCAGCTCGAGCAGAGATTTCACAGTTTGTCTCCTAATGTTCTGATTCTCTGGCTCTGACTTCAGAATGCCAGTTTGTGTTCAGTCAAACAGTCGGTGATGAGCTGTGATACGACAAACTGTGCAGTCGAACAGAGAAGGGAGCGGTGTTCTTTTGTGGATTGCAGCCTCTTGTTTCTGATGGAACTTTTTGGGGGGATCACAGTGGGCTCTGTTTGGAGTTAAAGGTGGATTAAAGCTAATCTGATGATCTTTTGGGATGAAATCCCAAGTCAGAATCTTAGTTTTCTTGTGTATTTAATCCCTTAATTGCATTTGTGACAGGATCTCTGACATAATCCGGACAGAAAGGGTCAGCATTCCAGTTTAGTATCTAACATTAATCTAGTTTAGAAAGCCATTTTGTGCTGGTTGCATTTGATTAGCTGTGGCAGCCATCTTGAATCAAGCTGAGGCCAAAAGTCAAGCAGTTGTATTCATTCGTTCAATGATTACTTCATGAAAAGTTCACACACACACAGACAAAAACGTGATCTGTGTGTCTTTGGTGAAGCCTCTTCATGCTGTGATGTTTCTGCGGTGGTTCAGTTTAAAATATAAATGTGACCTCCATCAAACTCCGATGCAACCAAAAGGTTCCCGCAGAAGAAGACGGGACGTCACAGTCACACGCATCACACAAAAGCAAATATGGATGCCACGTTAGCATGAGGGGCTCCATTCTTAAAGATGCTATGTAATCAGAAGCAGTGAAATAATTATCTGCAAGTTTGTTTGGTCCAGTGTTTACATTGGATCTGTGGTCTCTTCTTGCCTACGTAGGTGCAGAATTACACTTCTAGGACTGTAGTGAAACAAACTCAACTATTCTATCTTGTTAGTAGCGACGCAGTCCGACACTAATGTTGCCATCTTGTGTTACATTCTCAGTGTAGTGACCATTTGTCTTCTGGCTTGGTGCACCGTGGATTCTGGTTTACGCAGCCCAAAAAAGGAATCAAAATTCAAAAAAGGAAAGAGGAAAGTTGATTTTTGTTGTTTTATTCCATCATTCAGGCAAAAAGTTACAGGCTCTACAGGATTCTAATTATCCTGTTCTGATTCCTGCACCTGTTATCTGGCTGATAGACTGATTGACTGAAGTGACTGTGACTGGTAAAAAACCTTATGACCATCCACGTGCATCATAAGCTGCCCAAGACCCACCTATTTATACTGTGAAACATCCACATCCCAACTGAAACCAATTAACTAATTACCGGTAAGTGAATTCCTAATCAAATGTTTATGTTTATTAAATTTGTTCATTTTTTTTTTTACAAAAGAAACACAATACAAGACAATCCCATAATTGATAACGTACAAAATATTTTAAAAATGAAACGTAGCAGAAAGAAGAATAAATCTTATTATATCTGCCCCTTTTTTCAAACAATCAGATTAAACAATAATAATCTTCCACCAACAGTACAAAATGACTAACTCTTTCTAATTTTCTAACTAATACAATACACATTACGCTATTTCATATATATTTTTAACAAATTCATTTTGATCATTTTCTTAAATGTAAACATTGACTTGGCATTTTTAACTACATTCTCCAAGCCATTCCATAATCTAATTCCCTGGATTGAGGTAGAACGTCCCTTCAAACTAGTTCTGAATTGTGGTTTTACAAACAACTCTGTCCCCTTAATATTATTATTATTAACAGGTGTGCAGTGGAGAGCATCCTGTGCTCCAGCATCAACGTGTGGCATGGAGGCTGCACAGTTGAAGAGAGGAAAGCTCTGCAGAGAGTGGTGAAGGCTGCACAGAAGTCTGTTGGAGTCAGTCTCCCCACAATCACAGACATTTATACCTCCAGATGCAGGAAAAGAGCCACCTGCATCATGAAAGACCTCACTCATCCAGCACACTCACTCTTTGCCCCACTCCCCTCAGGACGGAGGTTGAGGAGCATCAAGTGTAGAACCACTAGACTGAGGAACAGCTTCTACCCTGAGGCTGTTAGACTCATGAATAAATAAAAATAAAATAAAAAATAAACACTGCAAAATATCACATCATACTGATGCTGATCTGTTTTCTTGTTGCTGTGTTCATCTGTGTTCATCTGTGACCATCTGCTCATACAAACTCATGTTCGTGCTGCTGTTTATTTCCACTATATTAGGCTTAGTGTATTACTAGTTGATGTTTTTCTTAGTTAGTTCTAGATGTTATTACTGTTTTTCTCTTTCATTTGTTGTTGGATGTAACTGGGACCTCGTGTACATAATCTCGTTTTCATCACATGTACCACATGCGGTGCAAATGACAATAAAGACTCTCTGACTCTGACTCTGACTCTGATTATAACAACTTTGTCTTTTAACAAAATGTATTTGGATATTTAAAGGTAATGCATTATTCTGAGCCCTATACATAACTGATAAAATATTATAATCTACCAAATCATGGAACTTCAATAACTTCAGTTGATAAAATAATGTGCTTGATGGATGACAGTAATGTTTTCTAGTGATAATTCTTACAGCTCTTTTCTGTAATACAAAAATAGGCTTTGTAATTGTTTTACACGCTTTCCCCCAAACATCAATACAATAGATTAAGTGTGGAACAATGATTGTGTTATACAACAAATACAGAGCTTTATCATTCAATAAGTCTCTGACTTTGTACAGTACTGCAATCGATTTAGCTATTTTTATTCTTACAGAATTTATGTGTTGTTTCCATGTCAGTTTGTCATCAATAATAACACCCAAAATAACACCCAAAAAGGCTGCACAGAAGTCTGTGGGAGTCAGTCTCCCTACCATCACAGACATTTACACCTCCAGATGCAGGAAAAGAGCCACCTGCATCATGAAAGACCTCACTCACCCAGCACACTCACTCTTTGCCCCACTCCCCTCAGGACGGAGGTTGAGGAGCATCAAATGTAGAACCACTAGACCACTGGTTCTTAACCTGGGTTCGATCGAACCCCAGGGGTTCGATGAGCGGGTCTCAGGGGTTCGGTGGAGTCTCTGCCCCGGATGTAAAGACACACTTGTGTAAACACCGTTGTGACCGGTGTTGCCAAATAGAGTCCCACCCGCCCAAAGCACTCTCTATCCGCAAAAGTCAGAAGGAAAATCGCGGTGAACCGCCCAATCTGGCAACACACGATTCAGTGCAGTGATGCGGAAATATAACGCGCGCATGAAGTCAATGGCTGTACGTCGTGTGTTTACAAACTACGGTAAATATGTCGGGCAAAAAAAGAAAGTGGTTGGACATGGATTCACTTGTGTCACGGAACGGGATGGGAGTCAGCGTCCTATCTGCATGATATGCAACACGAAGTTGAGCAACTAGTCTGGCGCCGGCAAAACTGAAGGAACACTTCATGAAGATGCACAGACGGAGAATACAAGAACACAACGCCTGCTGAATTCAAGGTGAACGAGCCAGATATGATGAAAGGGCCACTCTGCCTGCTCTTGGATTTGTACCTGTTAGCAAACTGATCCTCGCAGCATCGTACGAAGTTGCTTATTTGATCGCAGNGAACAAAATTTGATTAGTTTAGACCTGGTTCAAGGATTATCTCTACCCACCCTGGCGATTCCTCCCATCAGTATAGCTGGGGTTACTGGTGAAACTTTAGACCAGATTACTCTAAAGACTCCTGACCTTCATCTGATCATTTCTGGTAATCACCATGAGACTATTGATTTTTTTGTGTTCAAAGCCTCCACTCCCCAACTCATACTTGGTTATCCTTGGTTAAAAAAGCACAATCCGACTATTAACTGGGAGTTGGGGAGAATTGAAAAATGGAGTGATAGGTGTCTAGCACAATGCCTTCATTCTGCTGTCACATGTCAACCTGCGGATGTTGTGTCACACGAGGAAGTAGACGTCTCTGAGATCCCATCTGTCTACCATGATTTGGCTCCTGTTTTCAGTAAACAACATGCTTTGTCTCTACCTCCCCACCGTCCCTATGATTGTACTATCGACCTCCTACCTGGTGCCACATTACCGGCTAGTCGATTGTATAACCTGTCGGGACCTGAAAGGGAGTCTATGAAGAAATACATCAAAGAATCTCTTGAATCTGGCATAATACGTCCCTCCACTTCACCTGTGGGAGCTGGGTTTTTCTTTGTGGGGAAGAAGGATGGCACTTTACGTCCATGTATTGATTATAGGGGTCTTAACAATATAACTGTAAAGAACAAATATCCATTACCCCTTATCGATTCCATATATGAACAACTCCCGTCAGCTACCATCTTCACTAAATTGGATCTCAGAAACGCCTACCATTTGGTGCGGATTAAAGAGGGGGATGAGTGGAAAACAGCATTCAAGACACCACTCGGACATTTTGAGTATTTGGTAATGCCTTTTGGTTTGTCCAATGCACCTGCTGTGTTCCAGGCTTTGATTAATGATGTCCTGCGTGACTTTTTGGGGGACTTCGTTTTTGTGTACTTAGATGATATCCTTGTTTATTCTAGAGACGAGAAAGAGCATCACAACCACGTACGTAGAGTCTTGCAGAGACTCTACGAAAATCAGTTATATGTTAAAGGAGAAAAATGTGAGTTTCATGTGACCTCAGTATCGTTCTTGGGGTTCATTTTCGAGAGTGGTTGTTATCGAACTGACCCCGAGAAGACCAGAGCAGTCGTGGAGTGGCCAGTTCCGGAGAACAGAAAACAGCTTCAGCGATTTCTTGGTTTTGCAAACTTTTACAGGCGGTTCATAAAGAACTACAGCCGCATCGCCGCCCCTCTCTCTCAACTTACCTCCATAAACCAGACCTTCAAGTGGACTCCCGATGCAGATGCAGCCTTCAACAGACTTAAGAAACTATTTGCTTCTACACCTGTTTTATGCCATCCCGACCCTAGCCATCAATTCATCTTGGAAGTGGATGCCTCAGACTCTGGGGTGGGTGCCGTTTTGTCTCAACGTTCTCCCAAAGATAACAAAGTCCACCCTTGTGCCTTTTTCTCACGACGATTATCACAGGCAGAGAGAAACTATGATGTTGGCAACCGCGAGTTATTGGCAGTGAAACTGGCATTAGAGGAATGGCGCCATTGGTTAGAAGGTACTCCTATCCCTTTTTTGATATGGACAGACCACAAAAACCTCACATACCTGAGAGAGGCAAAGAGATTGACCCCCAGACAAGCACGATGGTCCCTTTTCTTTAACCGGTTTAACTTCGTTTTGACTTTTAGACCTGGCTCAAAAAATATTAAACCGGATGCTCTCTCCCGTCAGTTTTCTTCCCCAGATTCTCCGGACATTGAGGAGACCATAATACCACCTGTCTCTGTCGTGGGAGTTCTCACCTGGCCCATCGAGAAGGACGTTATGGACGCCCAGAAGGATGAACCTGACCCTGGCACGGGTCCTCCTGGCAAACTTTTCGTTCCTTCTAATATGAGGAGTAAGGTATTGGACTGGCTCCATTCACACAAACTGTCCTGTCATCCTGGCACCTCCCGTATGCTCTCTTTGGTCAAGACTCATTTCTGGTGGCCCACGCTCACCCAAGATGTCAAGTCCTATGTTTCAGCCTGTCCGACCTGTGCTAGGAATAAGACCGGCAATCAGCCCCCTGCCGGTCTCCTGCAACCCTTGCCCACGCCCGGCCGTCCTTGGTCTCATATCGCCGTTGACTTCGTCACGGGTCTGCCACCTTCCGAAGGTAATACTGTCATCTTCACCATCATTGACCGTTTTTCGAAAGCTGCTCATTTCATTCCCCTACCAAAACTTCCCTCTGCTTCTGAGACGGCTAACCTCCTTGTCACACATGTGTTCCGCATTCACGGAATCCCCTCTGATATTGTGTCAGATCGGGGGCCTCAGTTTATCTCGCAGGTCTGGAAGAGCTTTTGCACCACTCTGGGGGCTACAACGAGCCTCACTTCGGGTTACCACCCTCAATCAAATGGTCAGGCCGAGCGGTGTAACCAGGAACTTGAGACCGCCCTCCGGTGCGTCGCCGAACGCAACCCCTCGTCTTGGAGCAAACATCTGAGTTGGGTTGAGTATGCCCACAATGCACACAAATCCTCTGCCATAGGTATGTCCCCGTTCGAGGCTTCCCTTGGATACCTTCCCCCTTTGTTCCCAAGTCAGGAGATCAACGTTCTGGTTCCATCTGTCCTGCACCATTTCCGTCGTTGCCGGCGGGTCTGGCGGGAGACGAAGGCAGCCCTCTCACGTACTGCTGCTCAAAATAAGGTGTTTGCTGACCGCCGTCGCTCTACGGCCCCTGTGTACAAGGTGGGTCAGAAAGTCTGGCTCTCCACTAGGGACATTCCTATCAGGGGCACTACGAGGAAATTGGCTCCTCGTTTCATCGGTCCTTTCCCGATCACGAGGATCATCAACCGTTCTGCGGTGCGCCTTCGACTTCCCTCGTCTATGCGGATTCACCCCACTTTCCACGTCTCTCAGGTCAAGCCAGTCTCCGAGAGCCCTCTGTGCCCTCTCTCCGACCTTCCGCCTCCTGCCCGGCTGATCGACAACCACCCGGCCTTCACTGTCCGGGCCATTTTGGACGTTCGTCGCCGTGGTCGGGGATTTCAATACCTGGTGGATTGGGAGGGTTATGGCCCCGAGGAGCGGTCTTGGATACCCCGCTCGTTCATCTTGGATCCCAGCCTCATCACCGCCTTCTTCACCGCTCACCCGGAGAAGCGCTGCGGACCGCCCGGAGGCGGTTCTTGAGGGGGGGGTACTGTCGGAATCCCACTGTCTGCAGCCCTGCCGCCCTCTCCAAGATGGCCGCTGATTGACGCCAGCTGACGGTCCATCATCTAACGAGGAGCTCCACTACTTAAGGCTGCAGTCCAGTGAGATCCAATGCTGGAGCATTGTGCCTCAATCGGTATTTATGACTTCAGCCAGAAAGTATCAGTCTGATAAGAGTGCTCACCTTGTGATTTTGTGTCCACAGTTTTGTGAACCCTGGATCCTGTTTTCGTCTGCCTTTGTCTGCCAGTTCCTGCCTTGTTGCCACTCGCTGCCAACCCACCGACCCAACATCCCCTGTAAGAAACCAAACAGAGCATCAGTTTGATCCACCTATCCCACCAGTAGGACCCTGACCCTGTTCTCTCTTCCAGGCACTCCCAAGACCCCAAGTGTCCCTTTTTATCACCTGTACATAATAAACACTGTAAATAATTGTTACTCTGAGTTGTGCCTCTGTTCTGGTCTCGTACCACTCTGGGTTCAGTCGGTCCTTACATACGGTAGTTCTATGGGTTGAACTGGTGGATTACACCTTAATTTTCTTATTTGTGCAAACGCTCATGTGTGACATGTCTGCTCATGTGTGATGTCACACAGGTGGTTCAAGCAGAGCCAATCCCCTGCAGAGATGAGAAGTGCATACCTTATATGGAAATGCTGCATTTCACTCCTGACAAGCGGTTTTATTTTTCTTTTCATTTTCATTTTTTTAGGCCTTTGGTTTTGGATGGAATGGGTGGAATGGATAAATACATCTACATGTTTATTCTTTGTTGTTGCTTGGTGTATGTTGTTGGCTAGAGGTTTAATTTGTTTTAGGTTGTTGCAGGTGGAGGCGTGAACAAAAGCACAACTCTACCTCCACCCCTCCTTGTCTCTCGACACGCCCATTTTCAGGGAGATTTTGGAAGGAGGAGTTACCGTCTCAACCTGGGTTTAGTCTCACTTTAAATTATGCTGGTATCGGATACCGATACCGGTACTGGATCGGATCGGCCCTATCTGGGAGTCATCCTGTCCCTCGTCGACTCCTCCCAGGCAGGCAGCCACAGCCAAAGTGGTTCAAGACAAGAAAGTCCAGATGACCCGACTGACAATTATTGGATTTGGTACCTGGATTACTGAGCATGAACTTTCTTGCCTTGAACCACTTTGGCTGTGGCTGCCTGCCTGGGAGGAGTCGACGAGGGACAGGACGGCCCCCAGAAACCATCTTGGCTCCAGCAAACTGGTTGGTCCACTTAAGGTGTTTATTGCTTGGTGGGGAAACAGTTGACTGGAACTCCTTTGACTGATGAAGCCCTCCGAATGGAGGGTGAAAAGTTTCTATAAAAAAGAAACTGTCCAGATGACCCGATGGAGAATTATTGGATCACGAGAGAGGCTTAAATAAAATAATCTATTTCATTCAACCTTTATTTAGGCAGGTTAATCCCATTGAGCCTCGAGGACTCATTTACAAGAGAGACCTGGCTACAAACTAAAGAATGATGACAACAGCAACAGGAGATTTTCCATGGACAATCAACAATAGACAAACATAAGAGAGGCATACAGATTTTTTATTTTTTTTACTGTTAAGTTTCTTCTTATAACTTAACGATAATAATTCCAGCAGAATCCCAACGTAACGTCTCGTACTTTATTAGACATTTTTACAACTGTCAAGCAAAGATTCCAACTGTCAAAACAATGGCCCTCATGCACGAAAATGTTCGTATTCTTATCCTAAATTTCTCCTACTTTTGTTCGTACGAAGTGTTCGTACGAACATGCCACGTCAGATCCAACAAAGGCTTCTATCCACAGGAAACGTGTGTATATGAGCTGTGTAAATAATGATGAATCCCACCTGTTCTATTCACCTGCTCGTGCACGCGGAAGGTTATTTACATAATTCCCACCCCTCAAAACACCATATAAGGCCACGTTTCCTGCCTTCTGACAGCAGGAAGTGTCCATTCATTCAAACACATGAAGTAAAAGGAGGAACTTCACGCGTTCGGAGTTCTGCTCTCAGTGGCGCGGCTACCCCCCACCCCCCCGCAAGTGTCGGATGTGGTTTTGAACAGAAGCATTAAAATGTCTCGAAACTACAGTTAACTTCATATTAATATTGTAGTGCATATCTTTTGTCTCCCGTGGGTCGTCCAGTATCAGAAATCAAGAATAAATGGTTTGATCTGAAAATGGCTTCAAACATCGCCGCAGCACAGACAGGAGTGGTCAAGGAATAGTCTGAGATGGATGGTCAATAAATGCCACGCTGCGCAAGATGCGTGCCAACATGTTTTGCAGCACAAAGCCCCGCATCCTTTCTGTGCGATGTTGGAAACAAAAACCCCTGTTCCTGGACTCAGAGTGCACGTGTGTCGCAGAAAGTGGTCCAGACTGGTGGGTCTGCTGGTCTCACTGGTCTAGACGCCTGCCCCCCCCCCACGCGCTTCTCCTCCATAGCAGCTCGGTTCTTCAGTGCGCGCGGCTCACGGCTCCATCGCCTGCACAACGCGGCGCACGGAGCTGAGGGCAGGTGATGGAGGCGGAGGAGGGGGGAAGAGGAGGTGGGGGTGGCACACACGCGCAGGTTCCACTCGGCTCGGAACAGATCGGTACTTTGGGCACTTCTTTTTTTATGTGTGGCTGACTGAGAGGGGGATGGACGCACGGTGGAGCAGCGCATGAGGACGTGTTGGGTCAGCAGCTTTTCTCATGCGCGCTCCTCCTGGTCATCGCGCAACCACATTCTGCAGGTTATATTTCGAATCAGATATAAAAATCTATTGCTCCGATGGTGTTTGCACAGCAGTCCAGCAATAGCATGAAAATCAGTCTTAATTCGTACTTGTTCTGTGGCGGTGTATGGGGATTTTATGTACCTGGGTGTTAATTTGAGGAGCGGCTTTGATGACCAAGGGGAGCGCACGACTCATGAAGCCTGCGCGACACACCAGACAAATTAAACTTAAAATTATAATTCTAGTTCAAACAGAATAACCTATTGTCAAAAACAATTGTGGTGCGTGACTTTTTTAAACTCAAAATATTTTCTAAATAACGAAATATGTAGTTATTAGTGGAGAAATCCCGTCTGGATGACAGCAGACTGACGCTCCTAAAATATACGACAGGTCCGGACCACTCGTAAATTTTGTTCGTATCTGAAAAAAATCTTAGGATACGAAAACATTGTTGGATGCCACAAATGATCCTAAATCACTCGTACGAACAGTATAAGAACAAATCTGTGCGTACGAACGGTTCGTGCATGAGGGCTAATGATTCCTCCGTGCCATATCACACTTGGTATTCTTCCACATAGAACTTAAAATAGTACCATTGAACAATGTATTTTTTTATCATATACATAACAGTTCCTTCCATCCAGCTTTGACGAACCCAAACTTTTGCTCAATAGGAACAAACCTCTAACCAAATATTTGCAACACAAAGCAAAATATTTAAGGAACAACCTCTACTCAGATATTTGTAACATAAGCAAATTATTTACTCTTAAAGTGCGACTAAACCCAAAATTAACTTTTTTTAGCTGATAAACTCCCTAGAATGTGTTTAAAATGTTATCTAGCACTATGGCTGTGTTTATTCTCACATAATTGTGCATATCTGTGTAAATTGGCAATATTTGGCAATATTTGGTCTAAATATGTGTTTACGGTAGTTCTATGGGTTGAACTGGTGGATTACACCTTAATTTTCTTATTTGTGCAAACGCTCATGTGTGACATGTCTGCTCATGTGTGATGTCACACAGGTGGTTCAAGCAGAGCCAATCCCCTGCAGAGATGAGAAGTGCATACCTTATATGGAAATGCTGCATTTCACTCCTGACAAGCGGTTTTATTTTTATTTTCATTTTCATTGTTTTAGGCCTTTGGTTTTGGATGGAATGGGTGGAATAGATAAATACATCTACATGTTTATTCTTTGTTGTTGCTTGGTGTATGTTGTTGGCTAGAGGTTTAATTTGTTTTAGGTTGTTGCAGGTGGAGGCGTGAACAAAAGCACAACTCTACCTCCACCCTTCCTTGTCTCTCGACACGCCCATTTTCAGGGAGATTTTGGAAGGAGGAGTTACCGTCTCAACCTGGGTTTAGTCTCACTTTAACATTTAAACCGCTTCTTCATAAATGGATATAATAAAAAAAATCTACAAATTCAGTCTCTGAGGTGCTCTGCGATTTCTCTCAGGGTAACGTCTATAAGTTTGGCCAGAGTCCATGGTGCTCTGTGTGGAAGTGGATGGTTCGGCTGTTGGTACACTGATGGTTTCACACGAGCCCTGCACCCCAGAGGATGTAGCAAAATTAAACTCTTCTGAGTCTCGAGATGCAGATGTGTCCTCTGGTTGTTCTTGAGTTTTGTCCTTGGGTTGTTCTTGAGTTTTATCCTCGGGTTGTTCTTGAGTTTTTGGGGTGTCCACATCTAGGATTTGATCAACATGTCTGCGCCAAACTAAGTTGTCTCCAACGTTTATGTTGTATGACAGAGGTCCTGTCTGTGACAGGATTGTGCCAGACTGCCATTTCTGACTTGGGCATCTATAGTCTCTTGTGAGAACATTTTGTCCAATGTCAAAAGATCGGATTTTGTTCCTTCTTGTTTCCATCAAAAGAGACTGTCCTCAACATGTCCGGTTTCAACAGATCTAAACGAGATCTTAAATTTCGTCCCATGAAGAGCATTGCAGGTGTTTGTCCAGTTGTTGCATGAATGGTGTTTCTGTAAGCCAATAAGAAATTGTCGATTTTCAATTGTAGAGGTCTCCCCTCTGTCCGGCTGGCTTTCATGGACCTCTTGAATGACTGGATGAACCTTTCAGCTTGTCCATTCGTGGCAGGGTGATAAGGAGCTGAAGTGATATGTCGTACACCGTTGTTCTTTAGGAAACACTGGAACTCCTCTCCAGTGAACTGACGGCCATTGTCACTGACAAGCTGTTGAGGCAGGCCTGTGCGGGCAAACAGTGACCTGAGGATGTTGATTGTGTTAGCTGTTGTTGCATGCTTTACAGTAAAAATTTCTGGCCACTTTGAATGAGCATCAACCACAATCAGAAACATTTGGTCCATAAATGGACCTGCATAGTCTACTGTATATGGATGCGTTGCCAGGGAGTAGATGGCCACTCTCACGTGTGTACAGGTGCTGGTTGGGGCTGGTGCAGTGTCTGCTGGCAACCAGTGCAGAATTTAGCCATATTCTCTATTTCACAGTCTATGCCTGGCCACCAAACATAGCTCCTAGCAAGATTTTTCATCTTGACCACACCCAAATGTCCATCATGAAGTGAATTCAGTACCCTTCTTCTTAGTAGGGGTGGTACTATGACACGGTTTCCCCACATGACACATCCTTGACAAACTGATAATTGGTCTTTGCGGTTGGAGTATGCTGAGAACTGAGTGTCACTGGAGCATGGCCATCCATTCACAGTAAAATCATATACTTTTGACAAGATCGTGTCTCGACTTGTTTCTCTTTTTATCTGAGCACTTGTTACAGGCAGAGGTTCCATTTGTGCAATGTGAAACACCGTTGCCGGATCTGTAGTTTTGTCAGTGGTTTAAGTTTGTGGAAGACGTGAAAGTCCATCTGCGTTTCCATGTAGTTTGGTACCTTTAAATTCAATGTCGTAGGTGTGTGAGCCCAGGAACAAAGCCCATCGCTGTAATCGTGCTGCAACCATGGTTGGAACACCCTTCTGAGGGTTGAAAATGGACACCAGGGGTCGGTGGTCTGTGATCAGAGTGAAGTGTCTTCCATATAAAATAAATTTATCAACCATTGTTTTGGCTCAGACTGCCATCCAACAACTTTTGCAGAGTGACTGGATATGTCAAAGTCAAAGTCAAAGTCAACTTTATTGTCAGAACTGCAATATGTACAGGACATACACAGGGCCGAAATTGCGTTTCTCTCAGTCCCTCGGTGCAACAGTAACCATCTAAACACTAAACACTAAAACATTTAATAAACATAAGCATAAAATAGTAAAAAAAGTGTAACACTGTCCTGAGTTTTTTCATAATAGTATAAAAGTATGAAAATTTACACCAACACTGAAACACCAAACACCCCTAAAACACCAAACACCCAATGAACATAAGCATAAAATGAAATAATAAAAGTGTAATACTGTCCTGAGTTTTTGCATAGTAGTATAAAAAGTATAAAACGTATATCTATAAAATAAACTGAAGTTTCTAGCGTTGACATTTGCAAAGAGTGGCACAGCAGCATATGAGTTAATGTACACAGTACATGTATATGTATGAGGTAGTTGATGTTGGTATATAGGCAAAGTGGCATATGAAGTAAGGCACATAAGGCACATTTGGCATCCTTAGATAAGGCTAGTCAGAGAATGCTGTATATGTATCTGCAGTAGTGTAGATAAAAGTAGTGTAAATGTAAACAGTAATAATAAATGTAAAGCAGTAGTAATAAATGTAAACAGTATTAATAAATGTAAACAGTGAATGTAAACAGTAGTATGACTATAGGCAGTAATGTAATACAAACATTAGTGCAAATATGAGAAGTAGTGCAAACTGAATGAGCACATGACCGAGAGTTTAGTGAATAACCCGTTTGATGACACAGAGTCTAGT
>JBBPBX010008578.1:0-12619 GCA_038048925.1 Garcialebias charrua
CCTCTCAGTTGATTTTGTTTTTCATTTACAAATATTGTAGGCCCAAATTAGTGTCTATAATTTTTTTGGTGTAGAGAAAGTAAGTGGTGGATTGTTGGAATAGTGGCTTAAATGCAAGTTGTTGTTTTTTTTTTGATATTGTGAAGTCAGCATATTTTATATACATGACACCAACACATGTACATATATCATACAAATACTGATTTGTTGCATACAGCATCAGATTTCAGCGCCTGGAGGCCCTTAACTCAAACTATGTCAGCTTCAAATCATTCAGATTCCTCCTCTGAGGAGTCTGCGTCTAATCAGCATTCAGCACCCTTAGGGAAATTCGACCGGCATGTTACAGTCAGGCTACAGCCAGACAATCCTGATGTAACCCACTTATCCTCCATGCTCAGTAGCATGTATCTAGACCCATCAGTGGTTCAAGCAGATGCTGGGATTAACACAGAAACTGAGACATTAGCAGAACAACTCTCGGACCTCCAGCAGAAAGTTGAAGCCTTGGAACAACGCCTCAGAGATGCGATTGACAGCACCCTCCATCGTGAGGAGGGACTCAGGGCTGCTATTGACTCCTCTGCTGTTTTGATAAAGGAATATGTGGAGGACCACCTCCAGAAGTTGGACCAAGAGGTTGTGGCCTGTCTCAAGCGTAGGGATAAACGGTGGTCGGAGGAACTAAATCAAACAGTCCGCAAAGGTGCTCTCCCTTGGGGGCCGTCCACTTATTCAACTCCAGCTGCTCATGGGCCCGTTGGTGGACTGGCTGGGGAGAGAGACGCTAGCCAGGCATCCCATTATGCTGCTGCCAGACCCCCTATTAAGATGGACTTTCCTCAGTTTGGGGAATCCCGCAGCACCTCAGATGTGACTGATTTTATAGAGCAGTGTGAGAACTTCTTAACGCTCAGACCCTTGTCAGATGTGGAGCTCCTAGGCACACTAAACACTGTTCTGAAAGGACCCGCACGCAGCTGGTGGCTGGCGACACGGACAAAAATAAAAGATTGGGATGACTTTAAGGCTGCATTCCTGGAAGCCTTCCTGCCTACCGACTACCATGCTGAAATAGAGGAACAGCTCCGCTCAAACGTTCAAGCACCAAACCAGTGTGTGAGGGACTTTGCTTATGACCATCGAGCCCTGTGCTTAAAGTGGAGTCCGGACATGGCTGAACAAGAAATTGTCCGCAGAATCTTGAGTGCCTGCAACCCCAGACTGGCCAGTGGTCTAAGAGGCATCGTAACCACGGTGGAACAACTCGTGAAAGTGGGGTCGCTGATTGAAAGGGATTGGAGCAACTCCCGGGAATACTGGAATAGAGTACAGCAGGCCCATCCTTCGGACAGATCAAAGAAAACAGGAAGAAAGTCTGAACACAGCCAAGCTCGGGGACATGGAGGAGATGTGGCCATAGTTCAAGCGGTACTGTCCCTGCTGGTGGTTCCTGTAACTATTCGGGGAACTACAGGAGATGCTGTCCTCGACTCTGGATGTACTTATTCCCTCATGAAACAAAGCCTGTGGAAGAGGATAAGAACACCTGGTGAAACCCTGAGTAGAAGTGAAGTACCGAAGTTTGTCATGGCTAATGGACAAGAAAGTCAAGCAGAGGGAAAAACTGTCCTACTACTAGGATTTCATGACATCCACATCACCATCCCTGTGCATGTCATAAAGGATGAACAACTATGTATGCCATTGCTACTTGGGTTGGACTTTATGAATGCCAGTCAGATCGTCCTTAAGCCACATCTCAGGAGTTATGGGCTGCCGGATGGAATGGAATACATATTCAAGGTCAGATCACGAGATGAGCTGTGTTGGAAGGATGCACAGTTATATGTCAATTTTTACCTGGCTGTGGTGGAAGACTCACAGGCTAAAACACCTGCTGTCCCTCTTTTGGAAGACCAGCCTGAAGAGGTGCGGCCGCTGCTGCAGAAGTGGCCCACTGTTTGGACAGAGACTGTTGGAGCCACCGAGATAATTAGCCACCACATTGTGACGTCCGACGAGCTTCCTGTGAGACGCCGAGCTTACAGAGTGTCACCCCAAAAACAAGCTGTTATTGAGGCTGAACTAGAAAAAATGCTGCAAAACAACATAATTGAACCATCAACGTCACCATGGGCAGCGCCGGTGGTGTTGGTGCCACGGAAGGACGGCACACCACGCTTTTGTGTGGATTTTCGTGGACTCAATGCAAAGACTCTTCATGATGCATATCCTATGCCACTGGTACACGAGATCCTAGAGTCCCTGCGAGGTGCTCAAATTTTCAGTTCTTTAGATCTCAAGAGTGGCTATTGGCAGGTCGCTATGAGCAAAGAGAGCAAGAAAAAAACAGCCATGATTACTCACAAAGGGTTGTACCAGTTTAAGGTAATGCCTTTCGGCCTGAGGAACGCCGGCGCCACCTTCCAGCGATTAATGGAAACAGTTCTGGGAGAACTAAAAGGAAAAAACTGTTTTGTTTACATCGATGACATCATCGTGTTCTCTAACACCATTGAGCAACATCTGCAAGATCTCGAGGCTGTGTTTAAGAAACTCCATGATGCTCATCTCACCTTAAACATAAAGAAATGTTGTCTGTTTCAGTCCAGTCTCAGATTCCTCGGCCATGTGGTCTCTGGAAAAGGAGTGGAGGTAGACCCAAGTAAAATCCAGGCCATCTCTAACTATCCACCTCCTACTGACTTAAAGGGTCTGCAAAGGTTTCTCGGCTTAGTGGGTTGGTACCACAAATTTATACCAAGACTGGCAGACTTGGTTGCTCCCCTAAATAATCTAAAAAAGAAGAATGTACCTTGGGAGTGGTCATCAGAGTGTCAAGCATCATTCGAACACCTCAAAACACTGCTGCAATCTCCACCAGTCCTTGCTCAGCCACAGTCACACCTTGGCTTCCAGGTACATTGTGATGCCAGCGATGTGGGATTGGGAGCTGTTCTGATGCAAATGATGGAGGGAGAGGAGAAAGCCATTGCATTTGCCTCTAGAGGACTCCGTGGCGCTGAACTCCGTTATTCTACCTCTGAAAAGGAATGCCTAGCGGTTGTATGGGCAGTTGAAAAATGGCGCCACTATCTGGAAGGAGAGATGTTTGATGTGTTTACAGATCATGCTGCACTAGCCTGGGCATTTAACTGCCCAAAGACCTCATCCCGGCTTACTAGATGGACATTAAGGCTGCAAGCATTCACATTTCGGGTGCATTACAAAAGAGGGTGCTGTAACGCTGTCCCTGATGCCCTGTCACGTGCACCACCTGGGCAGGAAGGTACCATCAATGTTGCTATGGCAAAAGACTACTGGATAGATCTCCCTAGCTCACTACAAGATATTGAGAGTGCCCAAAATATTGATTCTCTTTGCGTGGAGCTGGGACAAACCGTCACCCTTCCAAAGCCTGGACGAATACATCACGTTTATCAACAAGGTGTCTTATACCGGGGCGTTCCATCCAAATATGGTGGATTCAACTACCAACTGGTTGTCCCAGCCAATCTGGCAGCAAGTTTCCTCACCTACTACCATAACAGTCCAGTGGGAGGCCATTTGGGAAGGCTTAAAACCCTTCTAAGAATTTTGGAAGTGGCGTGGTGGCCAACTGTAAGGAAGGATGTATGGAGTCATGTCAGGGTTTGCCAAACTTGCCAAAAATACAAGGGCACTAACCAGAAGCCTGCTGGACATCTCGAGTCACCAGACGTTAGTGCACCAGGGGAAATGTTGGGGGTAGACTTCATGGGGCCATTCCCTCCTAGTAAAGCTAGGAACACTGTGTTGATGGTGGTGGTGGACTATTACTCCAAATGGGTGGAACTATTCCCTTTACGAGATGCCAAGACCCCTAAGGTGTGTCACATCCTCAGGAACGACATATTTACCCGCTGGGGGGTGCCTGCATATTTGGTGTCGGATAGAGGACCACAGTTTACCAGCCGCCTGTTAGCCAGTTTGTGCACTTCTTGGGGTGTAGTCCAAAAGCTGACCACTGCTTATCATCCTCAAACCAACCTCACGGAGAGAGTCAATCGGACCCTGAAGACCATGATTGCTTCATTTGTTGGACGTCAACACCAGGATTGGGACAGATGGCTCCCCGAGTTCAGGCTGGCTATAAACTCAGCAGTGCATGAGACCACTGGTGTTTCCCCAGCAATGTTGGCCCTCGGTCGTAAGTTAAAGGATCCTCTGGAGCGTCTCATTCACCAAGCACCTACACCAGACATGCCTACATATCATACATTGCATACACAAACACAAATACAAAAGGAAGTCAACAGACATGTGGGTCTGGCCAAAGCCCGACAAGCTAGGTATTATAATGCACGACGTAGGGATGTACACTTTACAGTCGGTGACCTAGTCTGGGTTAGGGCACACCCTTTGTCCAAAGCTTCGGCTAAGTTCTCTGCGAAACTCGCACCCAAATGGTCAGGGCCTGTGAGGGTAGAGAGGCAGCTTAGTCCTGTTACTTACCGTGTGTCAGGGATGACAGATAATAGTAAAGTTGATACGATCAACGTGGCCGACATGAAACCTTTCTACGGCCCCGATAAGCCGCTGGCTGGGGGGGGGGGAATGTAATGGTCACTGATCAATTTATACAGCGTTAGATTTATTTCCATTTATTTTCATTGGTTTCCTTATCTTGTTATATTATCTACGCTGCAAATATGACCATTTATTATTAATTATTGTCTCCTGCAAGGTAACAAGTGTGTTCCAAATGAAAGTTTGAACTTGTTTATTTGTTTGTGTAAATTGTTTTGTAATAATATGTTTTGGAGACGGTGGGGGAGTGGACTTAAAAGGAGGAGGAAGTGACGGCGCTTGCTCTCTCTCTCTCTCTCTGACTCACCTGGGAGTGCGCACCTGCTGAGAAGGATTTTGGCGTGAGGCCGTTGCCCTGTGGACTGCCTGTGGACTGTGGATTACCTTGAGTTGGGATCGCTGTGGATTAGTAAATTTCTCCTTACCCAGGACTGCAGGGGAGGCACGCTAAAAGGACCTTGAGACTCTGGTGAGATTGTTTCTTTTTATTTCGGCGCGCCGACGCCTGGATGGATTGAGTGGGCGTTTCCTCATCTTGCTTCAAACAAACTTTTTATCTGAGAGAGCATTTGGACTGAAAGTTGGTGCAGTTTGGGTTTTAATTTGGTTTATGGGGTTTGTCTGCAGCTATGTAGATGTTGGGAATGCTGCAGATATGTAAATGGTGGGGGAATGAAGCGTTCGGGTTTGTTTATGTGCACAACTGATTTGTTTGTTTAAATTGGGTATTAAATGTCATCACATGGCTAATATCAATAGATGTTTATGAGAGTTTTCTTGTATGTGGGGTGAATTATTTTTCTGTTTACTGGTTTATGCTTTCTGCTCAACCTTTATACGTTTTAAGCGCCGTCAGCTCCAGGCACTGCCCCTGACTAATTTAGCGTATATAATAATTAGTCCCCTTTTATCCTAGCGGTGGGGGGCAGGTTGTTATAAAGTTTGCGGACGACACAACAGTGGTGGGTCTCATCAGCAACAACGATGAGACGGACTACAGGAACGAGGTGAGCCGCCTGGCCTTGTGGTGCGGACACAACAATCTCACTCTCAACGTGGAGAAGACAAAGGAGATTGTTGTGGACTTCAGGAAGAGGGATGCCCAACATGCCCCTCTGACCATCAACAGCACCGCAGTGGAGAGAGTAGACAGCACCAAGTTCCTGGGAGTGCACGTCTCAAAGGACCTGTCCTGGAGCAGGAACACTGCAGCACTGGCAAAGAAGGCTCACCAGCGTCTCTACTTTCTCCGCAAGCTGAAAAGGGCTGGAGCTTCAACCCCCATCATGAGCACCTTCTACAGAGGTGCCATAGAAAGTGTCCTGACCAGCTGCATCACTGTGTGGTTTGGTGCATGTACTGCATCCTGCCGCAAGAGCCTCCAGCGCATTGTGAGAGCAGCTGAGAAGATCGTGGGCACCTCCTTGCCCTCACTGCAGGACTTACACAGCAAACGCCTCACTCGGAAAGCCCTCTGCATGGCAGGTGATCCCACACACCCACTACACAGCTGCTTCAGACTGCTGCCATCAGGGAGGAGACTGAGGAGTCTCCAGGCTCGAACCAGCAGACTGAGAGACAGCTCTGTTCATCAGGCAGTCAGGATGCTAAACACTCTGCCTGCTCTGCCCCCCTCCCATTTGAACTGCCTTAACACTAAAACTTTCTCACACATTACCACACAACACAAAGATTTTAACACTGGACTCTGTGTCATCAAACGGGTTATTCACTAAACTCTCGGTCATGTGCTCATACAGTTTGCACTACTTCTCATACTTGCACTAATGTTTGTATTACATCACTGCCTATAATCATAATACTGTTTACATTCTCTGTTTACATTTATTAATACTGTTTACTTTTATTACTACTGCTTACATGTAATTACTACTGTTTACATTTACACTACTCTAATATCTACACCACTGCTGATACATATACAGTGTGCTCTGAACGGTCTTATTTAGGGATGCCCAATGTGCCTTACTGCATATGCCACTTTTTGCCTCTATAACAACATCAACTACTACCTCATACATATACTGTGTACATTAACTCATACGCTGCTTTGCCACTTTGCAAATGTCAATGCTAGAAACCTTTAGTTTATTTTAGTTATACTTTTTATACTCTTTTTTTATACTAGTATGCAAAAACTCAGGACAGTATTATGTTCATTAAATGTTTAATGTTTTAGAGTTGGTGTAAATTTTCATACTCTTATACCACTATGCAAAAAAACTCAGGACAGTGTTAGTTTTACTATTTTATGCTTATGTCTAATAATAATAATAATAAACTTTATTTGTATAGCACCTTCCTACAATGCCTTGCATTGACCAAGGTGCTTAACAGGATAAAAAGATGAATAAACTGGAACAATAAATCAATGAAAATAGAATAAGAAACAACAGCAATAAAAGAAGCAATGGAAATAAAAAATGCTACATACTAAAATAACACAAGTAATAAAAGTTACACGCTGAAAGCTTTTTTGAACAAGTGGAAATAAAAAGGCAATGGAAATTAAAAAATGTTACATATTAAAATACCAGAAGTAATAAAAGTTACACACTGGAAGCTTATTTGAGCAAGTGGAAATAAAAAGGCAATGGAAATAAAAAATGCTACATACTAAACTACCAAAAGTAATAAAAGTTACACACTGAAAGCTTTTTTACACACTGAAAGCTTTTTTGAACAAGTGGGTCTTCAGTCTGGTTTTGAACAGAGTCAGATCAGAGGTGGCACGCAGCTCAAGGGGGAGGCTGTTCCAGGCTTTTGGGCCGGCAACAGAAAATGACCGGTCTCCCCATTGTTTGTACCTTGAGCGAGGCACCTCCAGCAGGTGTTGACTGGCAGAGCGTAAATCTCTGCCGGGCTGATGGGCTTTCAAAAGTTCTGAGATGTACAGAGGAGCAAGTCCATTCAGAGCTTTGAAAACAAACAGGAGCAGCTTGAACTGTATCCTGAACTGAACCGGGAGCCAGTGTAGAGAGGACAGGACAGGAGTGATGTGTTCATATTTTCGTGTGTTGGTCAAAAAGCGCGCGGCAGAGTTCTGTACAAGCTGTAAACGGGAGATGGAGGATTGATTAATACCAACATACAAAGCATTACAATAGTCAAGTCTGGAGGTCACAAAGGCATGGATGGCCTTCTCCAGATCACCACGGCTGAGAAATGACTTGACTTTGGAGAGCAGTCGGAGCTGAAAGAAGCTGGTCTTGACAACAGAACTGATCTGTTTATCAAACTTTAAGTTGGAGTCAAGCTGCACTCCAAGATTTCTGACCACCGGGTTGAAGTGGGGGAGGGGGAAACCAACACTGGGACTGGGAAGGATGTTGCTGGTGTCACCAGGTGCACTAAATAAAATGCATTCAGTTTTATCTGTGTTTAGGTGGAGGAAGTTTTGAGAGAGCCAGTGCTTAATGTCATTTAAGCAGTTGACAAGAGTGTTTGAACTGGGTGAGGGGTTGGGAGTGACTGGCAGATAGATTTGTAAATCGTCTGCATACATGTGAAAAGACAGGTTATGACGTGCAATGATTGATCCTAATGGCAGCATGTAAAGAGAGAAGAGGACTGGCCCTAGAATAGATCCCTGTGGTACGCCAGAGGTCAGAGGGGTTGATGAAGAGGAGGACAGATCGCCTATCATGACAGAGAAAGTTCTCCCAGACAGGTAAGATTTGAACCACTCAAGCACAGCTCCCTGGAGGCCAACCTGCTGAGACAAGCGGTTGATTAGTACCTGATGGTCGACGGTGTCAAAAGCTGCTGAGAGGTCTAACATCACCAGCAGAGCAGGGTTTTTTGCATCCAGGGACAGAAGAATGTCATTCTGTACTTTGAGCAGTGCAGATTCAGTGCTGTGACGAGCTCGAAAACCTGACTGAAATTTTTCAAACAGGTTGTTGAGTTCTAGAAAAGATTGAAGTTGAGTAAAAACAATCTTTTCTAGGACCTTTGATAGAAATGACAGATGTGAAACTGGTCTGAAATTAGAGAGAGCTGTAGGATCTAGGCCTGGTTTTTTGAGAAGAGGCCTGACCACAGCATGTTTGAAAGCAGATGGCACAAAACCTGAAGATAGACAGCTGTTAATAAATGACAAAACACAAGGACCAATTACATCAAAGGACTGTTTGAACATTTTAGAGGGAATGATGTCCAGAGAACAGTTAGTTGGTTTCATCTGCTGAACCACCTTGGTGAGGTGAGGGAGTGAAACCAGGTCAAATTGGTCAAAAACAGCTGTGGTTATTGCAGACGCACAAGACTGGATGGTGTTGGATGAACTGACAATGTTCTGCCTGATAGAGTCTATTTTGTTGACAAAATAGCTCTGAAAGTCATCGCAGGTAGACTGTGTGGCAGTTTTCAGAACATTGACAGATGGGTTGATGACAGACTGGAGTGTGCTGAAAAGCGTCCGCGGCCGGTTGGAGCTGGTGGAGATTAAATTGGAGAGGTACTGTGATTTGGCCTGTTTCACAGCATTATGATACTCACAGAGACAGTCTCTCAGTATTCCTTGAGATACATGAAGCCGGTCGCGCTTCCATTTTCGTTCTGCTTTTCTGCAACGTTGTCGAAGAGCTCGCGTCGTTTCGTTGAGCCATGGTGAAGGTTTGTTCTTTGAAGATGCCTGTTTGAGAGGAGCGATGGAGTCCAAGATCGTTGTGCAGGTGTGATGGAAGGAGCTGATGAAGTCCTCAGGATGTAGAGATGGGTCCAGGCTGACAGCAGAGCAAAATTCAGTGCTCTTAAAGGCATCGGTGAACTGACTTGGAGTTAATGGGGTGATAGAGCGACAGAAACGTGCTGGGAGAATAGCTTTCGGTGCAGGAGAGGTGAAAAATTCGAATAATATGGGAAAATGGTCTGAGATACAGGTGTCCAGGATCTCCACAGTAGGTATTTGAAGGCCGTGGGAGATAATTAAATCGAGTGTATGACCCTGACTGTGTGTGGCCCCCGAGACCGACTGTGACAGGTTGAAAGAGTCCAGGAGGTCCTGAAACTCACATCCAAGCTGATTACTTGGGCAGCAGGTGTGCACGTTGAAGTCCCCACAGAAAAGCCAAGAGTCAAACTTTGGCATTAGGTCAGCCAGTAGTTCTGAAAACTCACTGAGAAAGTTTTTGTTGTATTGAGGAGACCGATAAAAGAGGCCACACAGGATAGGTTTTGTAGATTCCAGCACAAAAATCATGCTTTCAAAACTGGAGTAATTTTTCTGAGGCAACAAACGGTACCTGAACGCCTCATTGAAAACTGCAGCCAGGCCCCCCCCTCTTCCAGACCCACGCGGAGCGCTCAGATAAGAGAAGCCAGGTGGGAGGAGTTCAGAGAAGCCGCTGTTGTCTCCAACTTTCTGCCAGGTTTCCGTGATCAAAAACAGATCCAGACGATGAGTGGAGATCAAATCACTTAATATAAAAGTTTTATTTGTGATTGATCTGGCGTTAAACAGTGCTGACCGTACAGGAACACAGCCAGTTACGTCACTCTCAGCTCGAGCGAGCGGGCGGAGGTTCTGTTTAACGCAGCCTCGCTCCACAGCCCTCACGGGGGGACAAGATGGATACTGATCGCTGGCGTCATGATTGATAGCAACAAGGCATCTGTTGCGGCGAGCGAAGGAACGACGGACATCAAAGACGCTGAATTCAGGAGGTAAGTCAGCCGTCGGCGTGTTGTGAGACGAGAGATACTTTTTAAATCTCACCAGCACGCCTGCCCTCGTTCCGCGTCTTCTGCGCCGCTTGTTGCGAGGCAACGTGGTCGTTTGCGTTGTAGGTAGGCAGGAATGGACGCCAGGAACGGTGGAGGTGGAGGAGGCTTGAAATGTCCATATTTGCCAGTAGCCGGTGTGTTGATCAGCGAGTCTCGGAGGCTTAGAAGAGTTGAGCGATCATAGACCAGGAGCGAGGATGACTTCTTCCAGAGGATGACTACTTCCAGAAAGCATTGTCAGTGAACACAATCCACCGTGCCATCACAATCCACCGTGCCATCTGCTGTTGCCAGCTGAAATTCTACTACAGTGCAAAGAGGAAGCCATTTCTAAGCAAGCTCCACAAGCTCAGACGTTTGCACTGGGCCAGGGGTCATTTAAAATGGAGTGTGGCAAAATGGAAGACTGTTCTGTGGTCAGATGAGTCACGATTTGAAGTTCTTTATGGAACACTGGGACGCCATGTCATCCAGACCAGAGAGGACAAGGATAGCCCAAGTTGTTATCAACGCTCCGTTCAGAAGCCTGCATCACTGATGGTATGGGGTTGCATGAGCGCTTGTGGCATGGGCAGCTTGCATGTCTGGAAAGGCACCATTAATGCAGAGAACTATGTTCAGGTTCTAGAACAACATATGCTCCATCTAGACGTCATCTCTTTCAGGGAAGACCCTGCATTTTTCAACAAGATAATGCCAGACCACATTCTGCAGCAATCACAACATCATGACTAAAACCATAGATATACGGTAGGATCTGATGTCGTATATCTCCATATCCTTCACATATACTTATTTATCCGGATATTCCCGGAAATGGACCACAATGATCCTTAAAAAATCCCAAAATCCGGATACTGGCAGACCCTTGACGAATAACAGCCACATTTATTTTGGATCTGCCGAAGATAAGTATCCAGATTTTGGGATTTTTTAAGGATCATTGCGGTCCATTTCCGGGAATATCCGAACACAGATCCTTCCGTATATCTATGGTTTTAGGAGAAGGATCCGGGTACTGAAATGTCCAGCCTGCAGTCAAGATCTTTCACCTATAGAGAACATTTGGTGCATCATAAAGAGGAAGGTGCGACAAAGAAGGCCCAAGACGATTGAACAGTTAGAGGCCTGTATTAGACATGAATGGGAGAGCATTCCTATTTCTAAACTTGAGAAACTGGTCTCCTCTGTCCCCAGACGTCTGTTGAGTGTTGTAAGAAGAAGGGGGGATGCCACACAGTGGTAAAAATGGACTTGTCCCAACTTTTTTGGGATTTGTTGACACCATGAAATTTTGAAACATATTTTTCCCTTAAAATGATACATTCTCTCAGTTTAAACTTTTGATCTGTGATTTGTGTTCTATTCTGAATAAAATATTAGATGTTGGCACCTCCACATCATTGTATTCAGTTTTTATTCACAATTTGTTTAGTGTCCCAACTTTTTTGGAATCCGGTTTGTACAACAATGTTCTTTTTTTTTGCAAGATTTGACCAAAACGACTATGACTGTTTTATGAAAGTTGTCAGATGATAACCTTTGACCTTTAATTAGGATCCTTATTTAAAGTTTAAAGTCTATATGAAAAAAATTGTATGCAAATAAATTTTCCCAGGAAAAACACTGTTGACCAACCATGGATGACTAAAGGATTGAGAAATGCCTGTAAAAAAAAGAACTATCTGTATTCATGTTTTCTGAAATCAAGAACACAAGAATCTGAAGAAAAATATAAGAGGTATAAAAACAAATTGGTTGGGATTATA
Source organism: Garcialebias charrua (assembly GCA_038048925.1). Lineage (NCBI taxonomy): Eukaryota > Metazoa > Chordata > Actinopteri > Cyprinodontiformes > Rivulidae > Garcialebias > Garcialebias charrua. The sequence goes on from JBBPBX010008578.1 coordinate 12,090, forward strand.
AGGAAACACAAAAAGGAATATTATAGTGGTTTATTAAGTAAAAGTAACGGTGATATGAAAGCAACATGGCGAGTGATGAATGATGTTTTGAAGAACCATAAGTCAAAAATGGGTATTTCGCAACATTTTGTAAAGGATAATGATGAAATTCATGATGACATTGAAATTGCAAACGGATTTAATCAATACTTTGTGAATATTGGATCAGTCCTTGCAGATAAAATACCTAAGGTAAATGATATAGTGAACCACTCAATTATTACCTGTGTAAATAGTATTTTTCTTAAGGAAATCGACAAAGAAGAATTAATGAATGTGGTTAAAACTTTTTCAGACAAGAAATCCAAAGACTGGGTTGATATGGACATGAAGCTTGTAAAGAATATCATGAGTCATATCGTTAAGCCATTTACATATATATGTAACCTATCATTTTCGACAGGAACATTTCCAGAAAATATGAAAACTGCTAAAATAGTTCCTCTCTTTAAAGATGGTGATAAAGGTATATTTAACAACTATAGACCAAT
>JBBPBX010008578.1:13053-53520 GCA_038048925.1 Garcialebias charrua
AATATGGATTCAGAAAACAAAACTCTACGTCAATGGCTATCATGGAATTTATGGAACACATAACTACGGCTATTGACCAAAAGCAAAATTGTTTAAGTGTTTTTGTTGATTTAAAGAAAGCTTTCGATACTATCGATCATGATATTCTCATTGACAAATTGAGTAAATACGGTATCAGAGGACCAGCATTGCAGTGGGTATCTAGTTATTTGAAAAATAGAAAACAATTTGTGCAGATAAATGATGTAAGATCCGACCTCTGCAATATTACCTGTGGAGTCCCTCAGGGTTCTGTACTTGGCCCAAAACTGTTTATTCTATATGTAAATGACTTGGTAAAGGTGTCAGGACTCCTTAGGTGTATATTGTTTGCTGATGATACCACTTTCTTTTGTTTTGGTAAAGATATTGAACAGTTATTTGAATTGATGACGACGGAATTTGTTAAAATTCAAAATTGGTTTAAACTAAATAAATTATCGTTGAATTTAGATAAAACCCAGTATATGATATTTAGTAAAAAAACGAAAACTGTTGATGTTCCATTTATGATTGATAGTGCTGAAATCAGTCGTGTCAATGAAGTGAAGTTTTTGGGCGTTATTATTGATGATAAATTGACATGGAAGAATCACATAACTTCTGTTAGGACAAAGATGGCTAAGTCCATTGCTGTATTATACAGAGTCAGGGACTTGTTGAATGAGAGAGCACTGTATTTGTTGTATAATACAATTATTATTCCACATTTGATTTACTGCATTGTTGTTTGGGGGAAAGCTTGTAAAACATTTACAGAGCCCATTTTTTTGCTACAAAAAAGAGCTGTTAGAATAATTACAGGAAAACATTATCGTCACCCATCTAACACCTTATTTGATCAACTGAAATTGTTGAAGTTCCAGGACTTGGTGGATTATAATATCTTGTTAGTTATGTATAGAGCTCATAAAAATCAATTGCCTGTAAATATCCAAATGCATTTTGTTAAACGGCGAAGCTGTTATAATCTTAAGGGAATAGAAGTATTTATTAAACCACAATACAGGACAAGTTTAAAGGGTCGGTCAACCACGATTCAAGGAATTGGCTTATGGAATGTTTTGGAGACTGAAGTCAAAAATGCAGCAACAATGATTACATTTAAGAAAATGATAAAAGGTGGACTATTGCAAAGATATAAATGAACTATATTTGTGTATGTTGATTTGTAGTTCGATATTTTTTTTGGCAACTTGTTTTTTGTTTTTTTATTGGTTAGTTGATTGTTGTTTGATTTGATGGGATGTAAGAGGGGGCAGTTAAAAATAAGATTTTTTCTTCTTACTGCCACCCTTCATTTTATTTATGTGTTGTATTTTTATTTGATGTGAAATGTTGTATTGTTTTTTTTGTATAAAATGAATGAATAAACTAAACTAAACTAAACTAAAAGTTTAAAGCAATTATCATAAACTTTAGACACGTGAATGATAAACAAAGTTATATTTTAGTGATGTTGTAAAGTGCCATAGATACTCTAAAAAATAAAAAAAACTGTCCAGATGATCAGACTTGAACATTGTTGGATTTGTACCTGGATTGTTGAGCATGAACTTTGGTATTTTCCAATTTGTTGTAAACTTTAAATAAAGTTTGCATGTTTGTTTGATGTTCAATACAAACTAGACAGCTCAGCTGAATAAAAGTTTTATTCACAGCACTGGATTTTTAGTAGTACTACTGTTCTTGTTCTCTCTCGCGTGCACACACACACACACACACACACACACACACACTTCTCCACTCATGCATAAGTCTTAATGCACACGGACCCTCACCCCCACAGACCGGACCAACATATCTCATGTAGCAACACGTCAACAGTAATCTGAGACATCTTCTTCCACGTAGTTGGCAGGAAAGAACCCCACCTGGAAACAAAGGGGACAGTTTAGATGTCTTAAATTAATTTTTGTAATCTTTGATACTGTACGTAGATGTTCAGATGTTCTCACCCGTCCATAAACCTCCCCCCTCCACCAGCCACTATGACCCTTCTTGGAGAGGATCCTGATGGTGTCCCCCTCCTGCAGTGAGAGCTCCGTGCGGTCCCGGGCGGAGTAGTCGTATCTGGCCTTCGCTACACCGAGGTTCCTTATGCTGCCCCCTGTGAGACAGAGGCCACATGGATGCAAGGAGAGGCTTAGGAACACTTTGATGCTTTTCTGAGGAAATCATCTCGGAGGGAGAAGTTTGGTGAGAGGATCGTCTCCACTCTTATCTGTGCATTGTGTTTATGATGCGACATTCAGAGGCTTATTGGAACTAGAGAAATTAAAATTCCTGTGAAATGCGTATTGCAGAAGAATTTGCTGAAAAACTGCTAAAATTAGCTAAAAAAATGCAACAAAAAAAAAGTAGCTGAAAAGGTAGAACAAGCTTTAAATGGCACAAGAAAGCATAAAGAACGCACGTTTGCCCAATTATGCTGAAAGAAGAAGAAATGAGCACAAAAAGTGGAAATGATCTGATAACTGTAGAAAATTTAAAATAAATAAATACGACTGAATAGTAGCTGAAAAAAGCAGAAAGAAGCTTAAATTACCAGAAGGAAGTGGAGAGTGCACAACTGCACATTTAGGATGAAAGAAGCAGAAATGAGGCCAAAAAGTGGAAGATATCTGAGAAATAAACAGAAATTTGCACAAAAACCAAAACAGCTGAATAGCTAAAAAGGCATAAATAAGCTTAATTTACCAAAAAGAAAGCACAATTGTGCCCAATTATGCGGAGAGGAGCAGAAATTAACACAAAAAGTGGAAATTATCTGAAATGAGCTGAAATTTGCTCAAAGAACCCCATCAAAAAACAAACAGCTGAATGGTAGCTAAAAGGGCAGAAAGAAGCTTAAATTAGAAGGGAGTGGAGAGAGCATAACTGTGCCCAATTAAGTTGAAAGAAGCAGAAATGAGCACAAAGAAGTGGAAATTATCTGAAAAAAAAAGTGCAAAAACGGCTGAACAAAGGACAAGTCAGATCTCTTAAAGTGTGGTTTTGTGGAAAAGTTATGAATAATTAATATTTTACCTGTTGTAGATAACTGATCGACATCCGTTGGGAGAAATAAAGTTTGATTTGAACCAGATTGATGAGGAAAAAATGATCTAACAAGGCTCACTGCTGCTTTACAACAGCTTCAGTTTCAGATGTTTCATGTGAACACTAAACATTTACATCATCATCAGTTTTGTATTACATTATTATCACCAATAATCTTGTTGAAAGAACCCCAGGCTGCAGTGCAAATGCTACAGCTAGCTGCTGTTGTTGTTTCCTCTTGCAAATAACATTAGAATTTCATGTACGAATAGATTCTCATTCTCAATCATCCAGGGTGCAAAGACGTTATGTTTTTCATCTGATAATGCTCAATTGCAAACAAAAAGTACAAAGTTACAAGCTTTAAAACTGCCATATGTCAGTGTTGAACTTACATGCAAATCACCCTCTCCCCTCCTTCTTAAGGGTCATTAGGATCTTTGTTGGTCCCATTCATGTGAGAGATGTTTTGGTCTCATGCATAAAGATGCATACTGGTGTGAAACTGACTGCATGGGACCAAAACATCTGCACCGGGGTGGGAGAGTGATTTGCATGTGAGTTCAGCTCACACAAAAAGAGCAACTCCCAGCAGTTTTATAGCTTGGAAATCTGCAGTTTTCTGTTTGACCTGGTAAAACTGAAATAATAATAATAAATAAGTTTGTTTACCTTCAAAAACTTGTAATAAACTCAAAACTCAAACTGGTTGATATGAAAAGTAAAAAAAAAAAAGTGGTAACTGAAATCATAATAAATGTTTAGCACTGGAGATGGCAGAAAACCATCTTGGCTTTTACCGTGCTCAGACTATCCATGAACTCATCAAAGGGGTCAGAATTCAATTTTATTACTACAGAGTTTGTTAATCTACAACAGGTAAGATATTCACTGTACATAAGCTCACCACAGATTTGACTACTGTATTGCTTTAATGCTTTCATGAATCTTCTTTTAAAAATGTTAAGCGAGTATAATTTCTCAGTCTTGACGTATATTATGAGGCAGATACTAAAACGTTACAAAGTTTCTGTACCCGGTGTGATGTTCGGTGTGTTCGATGAGCAGCTTTGCTCCGGTTGTTTGTACGGTGTAAGCAGCGTTGTGTTCACGTCCCTGAAGTACTCCTTTAGCGAGTTCTTCTGGTAAAACTCAATCATCTCCTGAATCAAGGACATGGAACAAGAGACGGAGATGAGAAATGTGAGATGTGGTAAAAGAGAGAAGGTGTTTCGGGTCGAAACGCGTTTGTTTGGTGTTTCGACCCGACGAGGGTGTAAAACTCACCACTAAACTCCTGAAAGCTTTCTTATCGTTGATGCGATACAGGCCTTCAGTGCAGGTGATCCTGATGTGTCTGACGTCCATGTTGAACCTGGAGAGCACAAACAGCCGTTTCAGTTCTATTACAGTTCTGGGAAAAGAAATACCGTATTTTCCGGTGTATAGGTCGCACCTTTTTATGGGTTTTTTCAAGGCCTGCGACCTATATATGGCTTGTTATCACTTTCGGCGAAACACATTTTTAAATCCAGCTCATTTCACAATTACGTTCATTTATTAAGGAAAAGTTCAGCTCAGACATATATTTGCTATAATTTTTATCAAACAAATAATTGTTTTTAAGTGTTAATCTTCTTAAAAGCCTTGCTGTGCGCTCCTGTGGCAGACATTTGCAGCAGAGCTAAACGTAGGTGCGACCTATCTAGGGATTTTTCCAATCTATTGGTAATAATTGGATGGTGCGACCTATACACCGGTGCGACCTATACACCAGAAAATACGGTAAATCAGTTCTTTTCAAGTTAAATAAAAGTCACAATCTCAGGCAAAAATGATAATTACCGGTAGGTGGAATAATTTTTTTTCATTTTTTTTACAGTCAGGATAAAGTTTTGTCATGATCAACTTTTTGTTTTGGAGAATGCAAATAGTAAATGGAATATTCATTGTTTAAATTCACACCAAATCCACTTCTGCAAAAATAAATCAATAAATAAATTAAATACCCGACAACCAGCTGCTTTTGTATGTCAATGATTTATGAACAGTGTTTGGTGATCTTTTGTTCAAGGGGTGTGTTTCGTTGCCTCTAAGAAGAAGTGAACTGTATGGACTCGCCCGTCAGCTTCTTCCCCAACAGGAAGTTCCCTAAACCTTCCATCAGTCGGTTCTAAACGACAGGATCTTTTTTGTTTACCCGTTTGTACTTCACCAAAAACTCGTTCAACTTTTGAGTTAATTTTAAGTCAGTTTAACATACAAATGAAATACTTAAGTGTTCATAAAATAAATAAACTAGTAAACAGTGAACTACTCACATGCTAAATTTACTTACTGATAATGAATACCTAAAGCACTATCATTCCTTGAAGGAATGCATATTGGTCACCACCTTGTATGCCAAAGTTTGAAACTAAGATCGTCTTAGCTTGAAAAGTGACAGACTTTAGTCCTTTTGGTTAAATCTTGAAATTAACTTTTTTTCATTCATTCAGTCTTAGCTGACAAAGTAGAGTTGATTAGGTCATCCACCCCCCCAATCCACAACTGACCTCTCTGTCTTTGTCCCTTGCACAGCTGTCTTCAAACAGTTGTTCTTACTATTATAAATACAGTACTGTAGTAGTATTGTGACAAGTGTGGTCCCCGATGTTTTCAAACATGCAGTAGTTCATCCGTTAATAAAGAAATCTGGACTTGACCCTTCTACTTGCTCTAATTTCCGACCAATCTTGAAACTTCCCTTCTTGTCCAAAATCCTGGAGAAATTAGTTTTTATTCAATTAAATAAGTTTTTGAATGAGAACAGAATTTTCTAGATGTTTCAGTCTGGTTTTAAGCAACTCCACTGAAACAGCATTAGTGAGGGGTTGTAACAATATTATGATATAAAATGATTCTGGTCAGTTTGTGGTACTTGTGCTCCTGGACCTTACTGCTGCTTTTGTTACTGTTGACCACAGTTTCCTTATATCCCGGCTGGAGCAGTGGGTTGGGATTACAGGTGCTGCATTAGATTGAATCCTCTCATACCTGAGTGGCAGGAGCTTTTGTGTCAAGGTTGGTAATGTCTCCACCTCATAGCATCTTTCTTGCGGGGTCCCACAGGGTTCAATTCTTGGGCCCCTTCTGTTCTCACTCTATTCGCTCCCATTGGGGTCCATCCTGAGGAAACATGGTCTTTCGTTCCATCGTTATGCCGATGACTGTCAGATCTACCTGCCTGTGAAACCAGCAAATGCTCGCTCCATTCACCCTCTGTTAAAATGTCTGGATGACATTAGGGGTTGGATGGCTTCACATTTTTTAAGTTTCAATGATGATAAGACTGAAGTCATTGTCTTTAGCCCTAGCTTAATTGCCGCCTCTGATCTTGTCAACCTGGACTCTCTTCAGCCATATCTTAAGCAGTCTGGTAAAAATCTCGGGATGGTTTTAGACTCTGATTTCAAGTTTGACAAACAAATCAATTCTGTTCTGCAAAAAAGCTTCTTCCAACTAAGACAGGCAGCCAAGCTCAAGCCAGTGTTGTCCAGACCTGACCTTGAGAAGCTGGTCCATGCCTTTATCACGACCGTTTGGACTATTGTAATGCACTATATGCTGGGGTCAGCCAGGCCTCCATCTCACGTCTCCAGCTCGTCCAGAATGCCGCTGCTCGACTCTTAACCAGAACTCGCAGGTCTGAACACATCACACCAGTTCTGTCCTCCCTTCACTGGCTCCCTGTGTGGTCCAGAATAGTCTTTAAGATTCTTTTGTTGACCTTCAAATGCCTAAATGGCCTCGCACCCCTTTATCTCTCTGAGCTACTGGAACCATACGCTCCCTCTCGGGCCCTGAGATCATCCGATCAGCTGCTTTTGGTTGGTCCTAAAACAAGAATGAAGCTCAGAGGAGATCTGGCTTTTTCAGTCATGGGTCCCAAACTCTGGAACAACCTGCCCCCCAACATTAGACAGGCCACCTCCCTTCCTCAGTTCAAATGTCTGCTAAAAACGCATCTGTTCTCGCAGGCATTTCTCACGGTGTGAGTTGTTGTTGTTGTTGTTGTTGTTGTGTGCTCCTACGTTTGAAATGCTTTTTAATTATTCCGTATTATCATTAGTGTTTCGTACTTCTCCATTAATTTTACTCCCATTGTTGTTGTTGTTAAGCACTTTGATAATAGTGTCTGTTTTAAATGTGCTCTACAAATAAAGTTGACTTGACTTGACTTTATTTATACAGGTTAATCCCATTTAGACTCGGGGACTCTTTTACAAGAGATACCTGATTTTAGCAAACAGTGATGACAACAGGGGAACAACAAAGACAACAATAGGCAATCATAAAGGATGCATAAAAATTGAGATTTTTTTCAAACAAGTGAAAATAAAATGGTATTTAAAAGAAAATGTAACAAAAAAACAGCTAGATTATAAGGCGGTGTAGAAAACTAAAAGCAGGAACATGTCTGCATTGGTTTTTGCCATGAACTTAACAGATGTTTGAAGCCACTTAGAGAAGTCAAGGTTGAGAGCTAAAGATCTTTTTGCAAGATATTCCAGGAAATAGGAGCAGAATAGCACAAGGTCTTTTTGCCAAGTTGAGTCCGCACTGAGGGAACACTGCAGATAATAATGTCCTGAGAGCGCACGCTGTAGCTGCACTCATGCAGAGACATGTAGAAGGAGATGTATGAAGGCAGCAGACCAAGAAGTGATTTCAAGATGAAAATGTACCAGTGAGAGAGTCTGTGTGAAGTTAATGATGACCAGTTAACCAGTGAATACAGGGTGCAGTGATGGGTACGGTGTGCTATCACAGGTAATACAAGAAGATTATAAGGTCTGTGAGCACGTCCATAGCAGCAAGAGATAACTACACATTACTATGTAGCAATACAGTAGTTCATTAATCATAATATACACACATGTAATTTATTACAAGTAGAGAAATTGCATTTCTTGCGAAAATGCAGTGTGAATGCTTATTGCTGAAGAATTTGTTGAAAAACGGTTGAAATTAACTAAAAACACCTGAAATTAACAAAAAAAAATGCTGAATTGGGGCTGAAATGAAAGAACAAGCCTTAATTAGCATGAAGAAAGCAGAAAGAACACATTTTAGCTGAATTGGGTATAAATGAGCAGAAATGTGCACAGGCATTAGGAAATTAGCTAAAAAAAGAAGCTGAAGTTAGCAACAAAAAAGCTGAAAGGTAGCTAAAAAGGCAGAAAGAAGCATAAACTACCATAAGTACATGAAAGAGCTGAAATGAGTTAAAATATTATTAGCTGAAAAGGCTATGATTAGCATCAAACAGCTAAGTAGTAGCTGAAATGAAAGAACAAGCCTTAATTAGCATGAAGAAAGCAGAAAGAACACATTTTAGCTGAATTGGGTATAAATGAGCAGAAATGTGCACAGGCATTAGGAAATTAGCTAAAAAAAGAAGCTGAAGTTAGCAACAAAAAAGCTGAAAGGTAGCTAAAAAGGCAGAAAGAAGCATAAACTACCATAAGTACATGAAAGAGCTGAAATGAGTTAAAATATTATTAGCTGAAAAGGCTATGATTAGCATCAAACAGCTAAGTAGTAGCTGAAATAGCAGAACAACCTTAAACTAGCAGTACTGAGTCAGAGACTATTGAATGATAAAGCTCTGTATTTGTTGTATAACACAATCATTGTTCCACACTTAATCTATTGTATTGATGTTTGGGGGAAAGCGTGTAAAACAATCACAAAGCTTATTCTTATTTTACAGCAAAGAGCTGTAAGAATTATCACTAGAAAGCATTACTGTCATACACCAAGCACATTATTTTATCAACTGAAGTTATTGAAGTTCCATGATTTGGTAGTGTAGTGGGCATGACCGTGTCCACTTTGATACACCTGTGTATTTTTGAACTGTTCCAGAGATGACCTTTACTGACCTCTCAGTAAAGCAAGACATTTACTACAAATCATTCCATTAGTTGTAATCTGAGAACATAGTCACCAAAAGAGACTATTTCTATCTTTGATTTTATTCTAATGTGATCAAAAGAATAACTTTTGTCATTTTCATGATGTGTGCTTTTAAGCTGTGTTATTCTGTAAGAAACATTACTGTGTCACTCCTGCTGTGTTAAAGTTGAAGTCTCGGGTCACATAGACCCGACGGTTTTGTTTAGAAAGTCAGAAGACAGTTAATCCGTTGTTTTTCATGAGCAGGGCTCCAGCTTTCTCTGTCTTTTCCTAAACATTTCCCTCTGCTGCTGGCTGTAACCTTGGGTCGTGATAAGACAAGTGAACTCCTCGACTGGTCCTTCCTTAAGTCCTAAGTTTTGCTGAAACGCTTCAGAGTTTTCTGGGAACTTCAAAGAGTCTACTGGGAACTTGAAAGAGATGTGAACTTTCCCAAAGAGCTGGGGTACGTTTGGTCAAGAGCTAACGACCTTCGTCTTCAGCTAAGGACTGATAACCTGCTGTTATGAATCCACTTCGAATGAGCGTAAGCTCAAAACTTTGTTATCCCTTCCTGGAATAAGTTATCTTGAGGCCAAAAAAAAGCCACGGCTTCTGCCGACGAAAGCGAGTATCACCGACACCGACAAGGTAAACACGTGTGGAGTCCAGCTTGGACTTGCGGGACCGACGACTCGTCAGTCCAAGGCTGATCACAGCTCTTTACCAGAACCGAGGCGGACGTCTTAAGGTAAAGGAGCCGCTGTTTGCTTGCTGGAGGTGTGATGATATCTTAGCTGGACGCGTATGGAAGAGTGTCATCTGGTTTCATAAATGCAAGATAAACTTCCTCTCTTAACCTCCCAATTCTTCTTAAATCTTTCCTCCTCTCCTTTCCCTCAATTCTAAGCTGGAAACTATTTTAAGCTAAAGAGCCCTCAGACTAAATATGTTTAACATCCAGTATTGAAGTCTGTTGTGTTAAATTTAAGTGTGCTGACGTATTAAATTGAAAGAAAGTGAAATCATGTCAATCAAGTGTAATGGTGTTAATTTAGTGATTTATTTTAAATAAATGGTAGTGTCTTTGGCATACCAACTAAGTTAACGTCTCTGTCACTTAATGGCTTTATTTATTTATCCATCATAAAGATCACAGAAATATTGGGTAAACTGAAAAAGAAAAGAATCCGTGAAATTACTATTCAATCTGAATAAGTAAATTAATTAAGGATAAAGAGGTCAGCTTAATACTGACCCCCTGTTAAAATCCTTTACTTACATCTGGGTGGCACTATATGTGTTTAAAGACACAATATATGGTCTCCCTCATGTTTCCTTCAGTAGATTATAATATTTTATCAGTTATGTATGGGGCTCAGAATAACGCATTACCTTTAAATATCCAAATGCATTTTGTTAAAAGACAAAGTTGTTATAATCTTAAGGGGACAGAGATATTTGTAAAACCAAAATTCAGAACTAGTTTGAAGAGACATTCTACCTCAATCCAGGGAATTAGATTATGGAATGGTTTGGAGAATGAAGTTAAAAATGCCAAGTCAATGTTTACATTTAAGAAAATGCTCAAAACTGAATTGTTAAAAAAATATATGAAGTAAATGTGTATTGTATTAGAGTTAGAAAATTAGAAAGTTATTAATTTTGTTCAGTTACTTCAGTTTTTTTGTTCAGTTGCTCATACAGACTCATGTTCGTGCTGCTGTTTGTAATGATGTTTTTCATTTACATTAGTGCTTTGTGTATTTCTAGTTGATGTTTTTCTTAGTTATATCCTAGATGTTATTACTGTTTTTCTCTTACATTTTTTTGTTGGATGTAACTGGGACCCTGTGTACATAATCTCGTTTCATCACATGTACCACATGCGGTGCAAATGACAATAAAGAATCTCTGACTCTGACTTATAGATAATTATTGTTTGAACTGATTGTTTGAAAAAAGGGGCAGATATACCGGTAATAAGATTTTTTTCTTCCTTCTGCTACCTTTCATTTTATATTTTGTATTTGTATCATATATGGGATTGTTTTGTATTGTATTTTAAAATTAATAAATTTGTAAATAAATAAATATAACTAGCTGAAAATAATCTGAAAGGAGCCTAACAAGTTGAAATCACCATAAAGAAGTTAATAAGGTTGAAAGTAGCAAAAAAGGCAATGAAAAACTTGAATTTATCTGAAAACAGCTGAAATTCGCTAAAAATGCTTAAAAGGTAGAACAAGTAAAAGCAGAAATAACATGTTTGTCCAATTAGGCTGAAAGAAGCAGAAATTAACAGAAAAATGTGGAAATTATCTGACAAAAGATGAGTACACAAAAAAATCTGCTGAAAAGTAGCTAAAAAAATAAAAAAAGAAGCTCAAATTAGCAGAAAGAATGGAGAGAGCACATCATTGTCGAATTAGGCTGAAAAAAGTTGAAATGAGTACAAAAAATGTGGAATTAGATGAAAAAGCTAAAATTAGCATAAAACTAAAAACAGCTTAATAGTTGTAATGGAGGAAAAGCTGAAACTTGCCTAGATAAGCTGAAAGGATTATTACAAGCTGAAATTAGCAGAAAGAAGAAGCACAACAATGTTGTAGTTAGCAGAAAGAATCTGAAAGGATCACAAAACAGCTGGAAAAAAAACAAACAACTGAAATTAGCTGAAAGTAGTTGAAAAATGTATACATTTGCACAAAGAAGCTGAAAGAAGCTGAACCTGAGCAAAAAACACATCTAAAGATTTGAAGGGTGTAAAATGAGCTCAATTCATTTTCTATGAGGAAAAAAATGGAAGAAAAGGCTAAATATTTCAAAAAGCTAAAGTTGCACCAATACCAAAAGTCATAGCAACCTTCTCCTGAAAGAGCTGAATGTTTTGATTTATGATTTGTCTAAATAGAACAAAAATTGTGGAATGAGATGTCGAAAAATGTGCGGAAGAAAAAGGGATCACAATCGTGTGAATGCTTCATAAACAGAATTTCCAGAACAAACGAGCAATACACCTGAAATTTGCCTCTATTTGACAAAATAAAACTTGAATTTATTTTTCTGATAGATAAAATAAATACCCAAAAGAATATAAAATAAAAACACAAAACAAGAGAAACAATTTTAAAAAGTAGAAATACATCTGAGAGCTGCACGCAGCATCTTTCAATCCAAATGAAAACTTTGGTCCATAAAAGTGTTTACAACAAAAACTTTGGCAAATGCCTTGAAAGTGCTTTTTTAAAATGTATTATTATTTTGCTTTACCATATATAACTCAAACCTGCCAAGTTGCATAGAAATGATTACGTCTTTGTTTAAAGAATAATAAGAATGTTACTTGAGGCTGATGGCAAACTCTCCTCCATCTTTCTGCCGCACCAGGAAGGTCCCATCAGAACGTGACATCAGCAGGTTTTTGGCTGCGTTGCGGTCCAGGTTTCCTGCAAACCTGGGATCAGGAGACACAATGTTATTCTTCTGTTTTAGTTTGAAGACAAGGGTTACGGTTAGGAAATTATGAATTAATCAACATACATCTTTATGCTTGTATTATAGTCTATTGTTCAATAAAAACTATGGAGTGTTTTAAAGTTTATTCTGAAAAAACAAAACAGTTCAAAAGGGACTTTATGTAAATTCAGAATGTTTATGAGAAACAAAACGTGGTTAATATAGACAGCTCTGTGATGTCGTCACAGTTTGAGTACACATGGTCCAGCCGCCATGTTGGAAGACAAGAGCAATTCAATTCAGTTTATTTTTATAGCGCCAAGTCAGAACAGAAGTCATCTCAGGTCACTGATCAGAAACATTCACATATATATATAATAAGGTAACATTAGTAATTATCTGAGGAGCAGACTGCTTTGAGTTTATCTTCATCACAGAACTCTCATCTTGAGCAAGCACGAAGGCGACAGTGGAAAGGAAAAACTCCCTCATAAGGAAGAAACTTTCAGCAGAACCAGGCTCAGGACAAGCGACCATCTGCTTCAACCGGCTGGGTTTGAGAGGAACAGATACACAATGGCAGGTCGAGAATCACATGTTAAGATAGAAAGAATTTCAAATGAAAACTGTTCAATTTTAACAACTAATTTAAGGAAATTAAGTCAATTTATCATCTAGTCTAAGCCTATAGCAGCATAACAAGTCAACACTAACTATAGGATTTATCAAAAAAGAAAGTCTTAATCCCAGTCTTAAAACTGGACATTGTGTCAGTCTCATGGTCAGAAACTGGAAGTTGGTTCCACAAGAGAGGAGCCTGACAACTGAAAGATCTTCCTCCCATTCTGCTTTTGGAAACTCTAGGAACCACAAGTAAACCTGCAGTTTGAGAGCGACGTGTTCTGTTAGGAAAATATAGAACAATAAGATATGTAATATAAGATGGAGCTAGGTTGTTGAGGGATTTGTAGGTTAGAAGTAAGATTTTGAATTCAATTCTGGACTTACAGGGAGCCTATGGAGAGAAGCTAAAACTGGAGAGATACGATCTCTCCCACTAACTCCAGTTAAGACTGACAGCAGCATTTTGGATCAACTGAAGAAGTTTTTGAACACCCAGATAATGAACCATTGCAATAATCCAGTCTAGATCAAGCAGATCAACATTAAAATATGGAGAACACAAAGTGATTGTTGTTCCTTTAACCATAATAGTCTCCTTTTGTGCCATTTTCAGCTGCTCAAGTAGGACTGACAGAGTGAAGGTTAATGCTGCACAGGTTGTCTGCGCGGTGAAGGCAGCAGCGGCTGACATGTTTTGATCGGCCAGACCTTTCAGCTACAAGCCTCTCAGTACAGAATGTGCTCGAGTCCTTTTGCTGGAGGTGCGTTCACTTGTGCACGTTTGTAAAGCAACAGCTTCAACTCGATAGGTTTGTCCGATTATAGAAAATATCGACAACATTAGACTTATTTACTGCATCGCTAGATACCAATTTGTGATGAGAATACTGTGTAACATTCAGGAAAAATCTCACTTCATCAGGCTTTATCTGGCTCAAGCAAATCACTATATTTGAACCTTTGCGTTGTATTAACTTTTTCTCATTTGCAGTCAGTAAATTAAAGGGGACCACAGATGCAAAATTCACTTTTTAATGTTTTTTTACTCAACTTTGGGTATTTACTTCATAAAAAAACAGTCCTTGTGCCAAAAAAATGCACCCAGTGGTTTATTTACTCTAAGTAGATTTATTTTACTGTGATAAAAACGGTTCGTTTTTGAAATAAACTGGAAGTCAATCGCGCTTGTGACGTCACAAGCGCTAGGACAACCCACCACAACCTGAGTCCAGCCCCTCACCTAGCAACCCCTGGTTAGGCTCAACCCACTTCTGTATTAAACACATGACTGTTGTTTTTCATGATTTCATCTCATCTTTTGTTTATATGTTATTAATTTCATGTGTACAGCACTTTGTTGCAGCTGTGGTTTTTTAAATGGCTTTATAAATAAAGTATAATTGTTATTTTTATGTTTTAGTTCAATTTTTAGTGTATTTGCGATCTCTCCCAACGCGCCGCCGGCAAAAATTAAACGAGCATACCCCCGGCGTAGAGACCGGTTGCGACGGGACCCTCTTCCGGCTTGATGGAGCACACAGAAATACCATAAAAATTAAAAAAATGCATCTGAGGTCCCCTTTAATAAATATTGCAGATAAAAGTAATTGTGGACCACTACATTCCTTTGTTGTTGTCATTTGTCTTCCAACATGACAGTGACACATCCTGTACACAAATGTCTATGGAGGTACCTGTAAATCATATTTTAATGTTTATATAAAACTAGCCGCTAGGTGGCAGCAATAAAACAGTTTTTTTATCTGCACAGTCAAACTGTCTTAAAGCTGCTATATGTAACTTTTCTAACAATATATTTTTAACATATTTCTTCACTCTGTCACTAGATTGATGTTAGAGAGGTAATCTCTGAAAAAAACAAAAAAAAAAATTGTCCCCTTGCTTCTCCAGGTGGTAAATAAGCATTTCTAAAAAGAAAAAGTGACCCGCCATTTTCCAGCCAATAAAAACAAAGTTTGTAACCAGCCAATAAAAACCGAGCTTGAATTTGAATTTTAACAGACCACAAGGGGGCAGAGCCATATATGGCTCTGAGGGGGAGGGATCAGAATGCTTTGCTTGTTGAAATTTTTTCTAAGTGCTGATGTTCTACAGAAACTGCAGACTTCACCTTTAAATAATTTATTTTCTCAAAACAGTGACTACAAAGAAGGCGCCTGACACTTATAAGTTGTATACATATTGGAGAAATAATGGTGAGGAGCTTCATCCCATCACTCTTCTGTAATATATTTTCAAAGTAGCAGCATTTTCCCAGTATCTGCTTCTGTTTTTTCTTCTCGTTTCTCCCAGTGAACTGTGTTTTCATGTCAGCTCGGCCATGCTTCCCAGTCAGTTTTGCTGAGAACTGTGATACGTGAAGAAATCAGAGCCTCGTCGAGGCGATGAAATGAGTCATTCACTTCAGTTCCTGTTCACACTCACCAGAGGAAGCCTGACAGGTCTGGGGCCGGGCCCTGTTGAGGGGCGACATCACACAAAGGTTATACCTGATTCTGTGGTTATGATGCTAACATGTCCTCATTTCCTGAAATCTCATAGTGGTTAAATGGTAGAAATCTGAAGCTGACAATAAAGTTACCGTATTGTTCGGACTATAAGGCACATTGAGTGAAACAAAACGGTCAGAGATAAGTCAAACTTTATTCAACTCATTCACAATAACTCTCAACATTGTTCACTTGTACACATAAAATCGGTTTGAGATCAGTAAGGACAACCAGAATTAATACTTAAGGCTCACTGTTGATTTTGATAAAATTACAGGATTTTAAGTGTGACTTATAGTCCAAAAAATATGGTAGCTAAAGGATCTAACTTATCTTCAGTGAGACTGTTTGCGTTAGAGCAGCTCATTTTGGCAGGTGGACTTACAGAGACATAGGGCTGAACCATTTTGCACGGGAACCATCCCACCTGCCCTTTTGTCAGGTTTCTTCCCTGCATAACAAACAGAAGTAATAACAACACAATCAATGCACACAAATCAGTTACTTTTATTTAAACATTAAAGTAAAACTGGCTTGAATTAGACTGCAAGTACAGTTCTGTTATCAGCCTGAAATTATTTATGTTCATCACTAAAGATAAATAAATCAGTAAATAAATCAGTGACAAAACAGGAAAATGTGATCTAAAATCAAACGCAAACTGTAACAGAAAAGAATAAAAAAGCCACAAAATATGATAATAAAACATAAAAACCATTTAAATTAACTACCGGTGGCGCTCAAATTGAAAGACTGGAAAAAAGTTTTAAAAGTGACACTTCAGGCATTTTGAAGTGGGACTCTGTGGAAAAGACAAGCACAATTAATATCTTACCTGCTGCAGGTGGCTTTTAGAACTAACTCAAATTGAAAAAACATTAAATTCTGACCAAATTAACGAGTTTATTGTAGTTTGAATGAAGCTAAGTGGGTTGTTGCATTTTCAAACAGTATTGCGATTCACACAATTTTAAAACTTTCACACTGCTGCCAATTTCTAGTTATTCAGGTGGAAATATTATGCACCTGCTGGAGGATCCCTTGACTACAGCTGCTGCAATGAACACCTCAGACAAACCACACAGTTATGTGTAAATACTTGTTATGAAATTCACAGCAATGTACAAGTTCATAAAATAGCATTTGTATGAATTACACCTTTGACTTGTTTTAAAATGGCAGCAATCGAATTGGACTTAGCCTTATTCTAATTAGCTGTTAGCTCATCAATCTGTTCAGAACTGAACACCATTTAACCTGAGTGTTTTCATGGAGCTAGCTACATATTACTAAGATATTTGTGAATAACCTTTCCACAGAACTCCACTTCAGAGACATGAACGATTGCTCTAACAGAGATTTTTACCATTTCCACCTGTTCAGTGCAAACAGTAAAAGGTAATTTGGGTCAGCTACAGAAAAAAATCTGATCACCTTGTTGACTCAGAGTATTTTGAGTAATCAGGAAGACAAGACATGCTACGACTGGTAACCAGCAAACTAATCTCACTGTGAGATCAGGTTTTCGTCATATCCAAGAAGTCCATTGATGGTTTCAAACCTATTCTGAGAACAATGGAGGAATTTTTGTTTTGTGGGGAGGCTTTTACTACAGCCACTGTGCCCACCTTACGTTTGATGAGATACAGACTGGCAGCAGTTTAAGTTTGTTTCAAGAGGAAGATAGAAAACAAAATAAAAATAAAAAAAGAAACAGAAGCAAACAGTGTCTCACAGCTACACACTAAATACAGACGAATAAATAAAACTAGCATCGCTTGAAGGAGCACACATCACCTGCCACTGTGCTTGCTATAGTTTAAAGAACAATACTGTATTGTGCAATGTGTTAGCCCTCAGAGTTCATTCCAAGAATAACTCTCCTCTACCACCACTTTAACTTTGAGCTCAGTCTCTGTGAAATAGATCACAGTTAGAGCTGTTGTGTTTGCTAAGGTCATCTCAGAACTGTCTGAAAATTCACCATTTGTAGATTTAGATACTTTTATAAGTTTCATTAAAATAAACACTGTGGTTCATAGGATATTTTGCTGACAGACAATGTTGGGGATGACTCTCAACAACTAACACCAATATTTTTTTCCATTCAACCGTTAATTATGCAGGTTAGTCTCATTGAGCCACAAGGACTCATTTATAACAGAGACCTGATTTTACCAAAAAACACCACAGATAAGGTAAAGACAACAATAAACAGTCATAAAAAGCATATAAAATGAAAAGTAAGTAAAAGTAGTGATATAAAACAAAAATAAAACCAAGCTACATGAGGAAACAGAATAAATACTAAAAACAGGAACATGTCTGCATTGATATGTGCATTGAACGTAACAAGTGTTTAAAATATCTTAGAGATGTCAAAGTCAGCAGCTTCAGATGTTTTTGTAAGGTGTTCCAGGAAACAGGAGCAGAGTAAGAAAATGACTTTTTACCGAGTTCAGTCCGCACTGAAGGGACGCTGCAGGTAAGGAAGTCTTGAGAGCGCACGCTGTAGCTGCATTCATGTAGTGACATGAATGACATGAGATAAATGAAGGCAACAGAACAATACGTGATTTAAAGATGAAAAGGTTCCAGTTAGAGAGTCTGTATTAAGTTAATGATGTCCAGTTAAAGCAGTGAGTACAGGGTGCAGTGGTGGGTATGGAAGTTATAGCCAGTTACAAATCTTAGCGCACCATGAAAGACAACGTCCAACATCTGCAGGGTGCTTGCAGGAGCGTTCACTTAAATACCGGGTAATGTCACTATAGTCAATGAAGGGAAGGAAAGTGGCAGTTGCAAGGTGTAGATTCAGCGTTAAACAAGATATATTTCTGAAAAAAAAAAAACAGTTTTACTTTCAATTTCTTTGTCAAGTTTTGACATGAGGCTTAAAAGAGATATGTGCATCAACCAAGACACCCAAGTATTTGTAAAAATTGACAAACTCAATAGGAACACCATTAGATAAAGAGATAGGAGGAAGGACTGTTTCGACCGACTTCCTGTTTGAAAACAACATCCCTTTGGTTTTTATCAGCATTTAGCACAAGCATGAGACGGAACAAATCTGACTGGATGATGTCGAGTGCAGACTGTAAATGCTGAAAAGGCTTAGCAATTGTTTTAGCTCGACAGTAAACAACTGTATCGACGGCATAGAAATGTAAGGATGTATCAGGAATGATCTGACCTACGTTACTTACAATATGTAGATTGTAAAGAGCGTGGGTCCTAAGACATAGCCGTGTGGTACACCATGGTTGAAATTTATATAATCGGAAGAAGTGCCATTATGTTGAACACATTGCCTCCGATCTGAGAGATAATTAGAGAACCAACCAATGGTGTGATCCGAGAAGCCAATGTCGGAGAGCTTATGACATAAGATGTTATGATCCACAGTGTCAAAAGCTTTAGACAGGTCTAAGAAAAGAGCAGCAAGGTATGTCAAGTGGCAATTTTTTGAGTTTCATTGAAATCCATTCACTGGTTCCTACAATATTTTGCTAAAAAGACAGACATAACGTACTCATACAAGCTATTGCATGATTGCATATTTTCCAGATGGTGGGTGATAATAGACTAAAAATTTAACAAAAGAATGAGTACCATACCTCCCACCAGGCCAGGTCAACATCAGCCCGGGTCAGCTCGATGATGTCACCTTTTAAGAGCTGAAGAGGTTGTCCGAAGCCCACGGGGGGCGGTGGCAAACCGTAATACTCATGATCCACCTGCATCTTTGGAAAACCTGAGTGAGCAAAACAGGGAGGAGATATTTGTAAAGAAACGTGATGCAAGTTCCAGTCATTTACTGACAGGCTGTACTTGTTTGATGAAAAGGTGTACCGGTAAGTTTGTGTTTCAGTTCATTAAGTCGTGAATATCTTACCAACGCTAGCATGTTTAGGAGACTTGTGGGATTTAGTCTGAAGAAGAAGAAGAAAAAAGATTGATTTATCTGTCTCCAAAAATTAAATACAGTAGAGGGTATTATTCTGGTATGTAAAACAGTATTGTACCTTACTCATAGTGCCAGGGTGATCTGTAATTTTGAGAAAAAAATCAAAGTAAAAGGTGAAAATTTCACAAACAAAGCGTTTAACACATGCAGACATATACAAACCTGAGCTTCGTGCACATGCTGGCACTCTGCCTAGACACTCTTTATGTGATGCCATTTTACACCGAGTGCACTGATAGCCCTGGAAAAACGTCCCTCTGCAGAAAACATGAAACCAGTGGTCACATTTTTTAACGTTATCAAGGATCCTGGGAGCTGATGAATGCACCGTTGAGACGAACACACCTTAACAACATCGAACAAGCCTTGCAGGTGGTGGTTTCTTCGAAGCAGTGCATCTGGAAGTCGTGGTTGTTTGTTGTGGCATTATCAGGGCATATGTTTGACCTGCAGTTATACAGAAAAGCTTGTTTGGACCAAACCAAACACACAGCTGCTTTCCAATAAGTAGAGCAGCTTTACTTTAGATGAAATAATTAACAAAAGCTTGTGGCAACAAAAAAGTGCAGTCGGATAATACGACAAGTGAAAGTCATGGGACTTTTATTCCTGTGTGGTTAAACAAACACTGTGTGTTTTGAACTAAACTTTGCCATGAGTTTATTTAGATCTTTCATTCATGGACCATTTTACATTAAACAAATATTTTTGTTAAAACCTGACATTTAATGTAAAGATTGTTCAGACCTTTGGAACTGAGATTCTGTGTAAACGTTACAAATAATTAATATATTACCTGTTGCAGATGGCTCTTTGAACAACCTCAGTTTTTAGAAACTGACAAGTTTTGACCGGATTGATGAGCTCACGACTATCATGATTGTCATCTTTGTGTTGTGAACCCAAAGTGCAGGAAGACGAGGGGGCTCCGATAAAATAAGTAAAAACGTTTATTTAAAGAATAAACAAAACAAAACGCTGACGAGGCAGCTAACTTACTTTAAACAAAGATGACACAAGAGGGATGATGAACATGAAGCCTTAGGACAAGGACAATCCAGAGACAATGACAAGACACCAAGGGACTGAATATATACAGACACTGACGAGGTGAAATGACAGACACCTGCGGTGATTAAGATTAGACACAGGTGTGACAGTGCTGGATCACAGGAGGAGGAATGTTGAGGAAGGGCTGGTAAACATGAGGGAAAAACACAACATGCAGGACCAGACCCCAGAAAACCCTTCAGGAACCCCCCTCAAGGGATGGCCCCTGAAATCCCAAGGAGAGCACCATCCACTTGGGAGGGGGGTGGGAAGAAAAAGACAAATGTAGGGTACAGTAAACAAAAACCAACAGGTAGGAACCTGGGCAACATATACTGGACACAAAAGGGAAACACAGAAACCCTAACCCCCCGAGTCAAGGTGGGGGGTCAGGAGACCATCCACCGCAGGAAAGCAGATCCGGGAGGCGGCCTGGCGACCATCCATCGACAGGCCAGAGGTCTGGCGGGAGGCCAGGATGCCATCCATCCTTGGACCAGGGTTCCAAAGGGCAACCAGGAGGCCATTCCTTAGTGGCCAGAGGAGAGGCTACAGCTGGAAGTGAGGAGAACCCTGGGACAGCTGTAGCACGAAGAGCAACGCTCTCAGGAGCGGAGACCTCAATGGGAGCGAGGACCTCAGGAGACCTCAATGGGAGCGAGGACCTCGGGAGTGGAGACCTCTGGTGGAGTGAGGACTTCTGGAGGAGTGAAGATCCCAGAAGCAAAGATCTCTGGCGCAAAGACCTCAGTGGGAGCAAGGACCTCGGGAGCGAAGACCCCAGAAGTGAAGACCTCTGGAGGAGTGATGACCCCAGAAGTGAAGATCTCCGGCTGAGCAAAGACCTCAGAAGCGAAGATCTCCGGCGGAGCGAGGACCTCAGAAGCAAAGATCTCCGGTAGAGTGAGGACCTTGGGAGCGAGCACCACGGGAGCGGAGACCTCAGTGGGAGCGAGGACCTCGGGAGCGAATACCTCTGGTGGAGCAAGGACCTCGAGGGCAAAGACCTCTGGTGGAGCGAGGACCTCGAGCGAAGACTTCAGTGGGAGCGAGGACCTCAGGAGCGAAGACCTCAGTGGAAGCGAAGAACTCAAAAGTTAAGACCCCCAGTGGAGCGAGGACCTCTGGAGGAGTGAAGACCCCAGAAGCGAAGATCTCCGGCAAAGCGAGGATCTCGGGAACAAAGACCTCCGGCGGAACGAGGACCTCTTGAGGAGTGAAGACCCCAGAAGCGAAGATCTCCGGAGAAGCCAGGACCTCAGGACCACCTTGGGAGCTGTGTCTGTAGAGAGAGACAAATATTCTGCACCTGATGGCCCTGGTGGGTCAGGTGTAGGACCCAACCTTGGTGCTGGCACGGGAGCCAGCCTTGGTGCTAGCGTGGAAGCCAGCGAGGTAGGAGCTGGTATGGAAACTAACCTAGGTGCTGGCACGGAAGCCAGCCTTGGTGCTGACATAGGGACCAGCGAGACAGGTACTGGGACGAAACCCAACCTTGGTGCTGGTGTGGGAAACAACAAGGTAGGTGCTAGGTCCAGAGCTGGCGTGGAGACCAACGAGGTAGGAGCTGGTACGGAAACCAGTGGGTCCAGAGCTGGTGTGGAGACCAGCGAGGTAGGAGCTGGTACAGAAACCATACCATACCATACCATTTTATTTATAAAGCACTTTAAACAGGAACAAGTCCACACCAAAGTGCTAGACAAACAAACACGCAACAGGCAACACAGACAATGAAGTACAACACGAAAAACATAAAAACATTGCAGATCATAAATCAAACGATCCAATACAAATCAGCTGGCATTGAAAGCAATGGAGTAGTAGTGAGTTTTTAACCGGGATTTGAAAACCGAGAGGGAGGGGGCCTGTTTGATGAGCAGCGGTAACTCGTTCCAGAGTCTTGGGCCTGCTACAGAGAACGCCCTGTCACCCCTGCGGCCCCTGGTGTATCAGATCCGAGAGATAGGCGGGGGCGAGACTGTTCAGCGATTTGTAGACATACATGAGAATTTTGAATTGGATTCGAAGATGAACCGGTAGCCAGTGAAGGGAGGCCAAGACTGGTGTAATGTGCTCTCTTTTGCGTGTGCTGGTTAAAAATCGGGCAGCTGCGTTCTGAACCAGTTGTAATCGTGCAATGGTGGCTTGACTGACGCCAAGCAGAAGGGAATTGCAGTAATCAAGCCTAGATGTAATGAATGCGTGAATCACTGTCTCCAGGTTGTTTTTGGATAATATGGGCTTCAGCTTAGACAGACGCCTCAGCTGGAAAAAACAGGATTTGACGATCATGTTTACATGACTGTTGAGTTTCATGGAAGGATCCATTATCACTCCCAGATTTGTGACTTTTTGTTTTTCGGACAGGGGTAGAGCAGACAGGTCAATGCAGTGGTTTGAGGTTGTGTCATTGGGAAGGAACAATATGGCTTCAGACTTCTTATCATTGAAGCTTAAGAAATTTAAAGCCATCCAGTCCCTGATGTCAGCCAGGCAGTCGAGCAGAGGTTGAATAGAGCCTGTACCATTTTGTCTTAGGGGGAAGTAAATTTGACAGTCATCAGCGTAGAAGTGGAAGGGTATATTGTGTTTCCGGAAAATAGCACCGAGTGGCAGCAGGTATAAGGAGAACAAGAGAGGACCCAGGATGGACCCCTGCGGAACCCCCCATTTAAGAGCCGCCACTGCAGAAGTAAAATCATTGATGGACACACAAAAAGACCTGTCAGAGAGGTAGGATCTGAACCAGTTTAGGGCTGATCCTGAGATGCCCACCCACTGCTCCAACCTAGCAATGAGGATCTCATGGTCGATGGTGTCGAAAGCGGATGTGAGGTCCAATAGGACAAGCAGCACAGAGTCACCAGTATCTGTGGATAGAAAGATGTCGTTAAAAACCTTCAGTAGGGCAGTCTCAGTGCTGTGGAGGGATTTGAAGCCAGACTGGAATAGCTCGGGGATAGCGTGATCCTCCAGGAAGCACTTTAGTTGGGACTCAACTATTTTCTCTAGAAGTTTAGAAACAAATGGGAGTCTGGAGACAGGCCTGAAATTGGATAATACTGACGGGTCGAGGTTTGGTTTTTTCAGGAGGGGTTGAACAGCAGCATGTTTTAATGATTTTGGCACCACACCCGAGGATAGACTGCTATTTACAATCGAGAGAATGGAGGGACCTAGAGTGTGAAAAACCTCCTTTAGTAGCCGAGGGGGGACCACATCGAAGGGGGAGCCAGATGGTTTCAGGTTGCACATGACCTGCTCTAGAGAGGACAGAGAGACTGGTTCAAAATGGTCACAAACAGCAACAGATTGAGGTGGGATGGATGGATCGTGAGATGGAGGAGAAATGAGAGCCCTGGTGGTTGCGATTTTATCTAAAAAGAAATGTTGGAAGTTCTCGCACAGCTCAGTCGAGGCTTCCATGGGTGATTGTTCAGTGAGGTGGAGAACAGAGTTTAGGGTGGAGAACAGAACTCGAGGGTTACGAGAGTTTGCAGCAATGATATCAGAGAAGTATTGTGATTTAGCAGTTTTCACTGCTTTCTGATATCGGCGCCAGCTCTCTTTTACCATCTGAAAAGAGACCTGCAGTCTGTCTTTTTTCCATTTCCTCTCCGCCTTTCGGCATTGCTGCCTGGCAGCTCTGGTCGTGTCATTCAGCCACGGTTCGGCCCTGAGTTTTGGTCTTCTAGGTTTAATAGGAGCCACTTGATCCAAAGCCTTTAAACAAACAGAGTCAAACTGGTTTGTCAGCTCCTCAGTGCTGGAGAGGAACAATGGGGGCTGAATTAACATGTCATTGTTGTAAACCTCAGTGAAACGTGCGGCAGTTAAATGGATAACATTCCTGCCTTTACGTGCAGGAATGCATGTTTCAGGGGTTACATGGTAGCCTGGTTAAAACCAGACCCTGTCCTTCACTTTGCTTCGGACAAGGGTCTGGGATCTCTTAATAGAAAACCGATTCTTGCTGGAGGCGTGGCCTCTGCTGAGGAACAAGACCATTGGATCTTAGAACATTTTTGAACAGGAAAAGCATTCTGCTCCCTCCCCCTCAGAGCCATATATGGTCTGCTTCCTCTGCTCTCGTGAACTTGAGATCTGCTCCACTCCCTGCTGCATGTCGTCTCGCTACCACTGGATATTCTGTGTTTATGGAAATAAAACGTCTTAAAAAATAAAAATAAAACCATGTAGCTCTGGTCCAGCTCACCATAAGGCCAGAAAATATGCAGGGACTCGGGCAGCAACGTAAAACCCAAGTTTAATTCTCTCGTGACAACCTGAGGCTCTTCCTCGTTCATTTCACTCAACGGAGGGAGAGGAGGAGGGAGGAGGGAGCGATTACTTGACTTTTTACAAAAAAAACTCCAGAAAACTCCAGATAAGGGATTAAGAAGGGGAAATTAATACATTTGTGTCAGATATAAAACAGTCCTGCATCGCTTTGAATAAGAACATGCGGGTGCTCGCTGGCTGCGCGCTGGGACAGGACAGGTGGGGGCGTGGGTTAGGGGCCAAAAGCTCCGCTCCTTCTGTTCTTTGATTGGTCTGGTCAAAAATCTACCGGAGAAATCCTTGTGGGTGGGAGAAGTCCCAGACTGAGCAGTGAAGGGAAATGATTGAGCGGAGCTGCGTAGGAGGGCGAGGGCCAGGCTAGTTACGTGGGGGATGGTGAACTGAAAATTGACTGGCCTATGATCCGAGAAAACATTGTCCCCTATTTCAAGGTTTGAAACGGTCACATCACATGTTAAAACAAGGTCCAATAAATGTCCACGCTGCTGTGTGGGAGAGTTCACGTGTTGAGTTAAATTAAATGAGTCCAATAAATCTAAAAAGTCCTTAACCATGGGCTTCTCAGGACAACACACATGCAAGTTGAAGTCGCCTGAAATGACGACCCGAGAATATTTAGCTGTAATTTCAGCCAAGAAATCAGAAAACTCGCTGATGAAGTTCTTGGAACGAGGCGGCCGGTAGACAAGAGCACACAAAGTTACAGGTGAATGTCCTAGTTCAAACACAGTCAGCTCAAAACTGGAGCAGGAGACTGGAATGGACAGTTGTTTACAGTCAAAAGTTGATTTGAATATTGTTAATAATCCACCACCACGACCTGATGGTCGCGGGTCGTTAAAAAACAAACAGTTTGGTGGTATTATTTCCGTCAATGCGCTGGACTCACCCGGCGACATCCACGACTCTGTGATGCAGAAAAAGTCCAAGTCGTGATCTTCAAAGTAATCCCTGAGGATGAACGTTTTGTTGCAAACAGATCGGGCGTTGACAACACAGAACTTGATGTTATCCGAGCTAGCAGATGTGCTAGCAGCTGATGAGCTAGCAGCTGGTGGGGGAGCGCGCGTCCGCGGCTCGCTTCCCACAGAGAGCTGCTCCGGCCGCAGATCCCCGTTGTTTTCCTGGTCCGTGCACGCGGGAGACTGGCGATGAGAATCGAGACCATCAGCTGAAGACAGCGAGGCAGAACGCCGGGCTCTGAGCTTCACCAGCCGGCCAGCTCGAGAGCCGCGTTTCTTCCTCCGAGTCGATCGATTTCTCCGTGCAGGCTGGTGAGAAGAGCGGAGATAAACGGGCAGCTCGTCCCCGAGCAACGGGGGTAGAGGGGGTCTCCCCGAGGTACGCTCATACTTGCCCGAATCAGCGACATCCGCGGCAGCAAAACGTAAATCCAGAAGCTGCTTCTGATCATAAACCAGCAGTGTACTTATGTCTCCAATGAGGAACGAACAAAACACAAAAATTCCAAACACCCACAGGAGAGGTGGATACGCAGCCATGCTTATGGGCGCCATCTTGGAAAGAAACCAGTGGGTCCAGAGCTGGTGTGGAGACCAACGGGTCCATAGCAGGTGTACAGACCAGCGGGTCCAGAGCTGGTATGAAGACCAGCAGGTCCAAAGCTGGTGTGGAGACCAGCGAGTCCAGAACTGGTGCTACTGGCGTGGACAGCCAGGCAGGAGCAGCTGGTCTGGGACCTGGACCGGGTGCAGCTGAAAGGGATGGAAAGAGATCAGCTGGAGGTGAGCTGGGCAGAGAACCAGGCTGCGCAGGAGCCAACAGAAGTGAGCGCAGCATGCGCCTCTCCCTCCACGCCTGCTGGAACAGCTGCCACATCTCCAGCGAGCTGTCATTATTGTCAGCCCTGGCATACCTGGAGATGATGTCCTCCACATCGATCAATCTCTCCCATTGATCGCTGGGGCTGCAAGGTTCCTTCCCCCTAACGGCAGGTGTGCAAGGGTGTGCGACGTCCTCCCCCCCACGAAGGGAAACAGACGGTTGACGACATGGCTGTGTCTGTGGAGTGGCGCGCTGGAGTTCGGTGGGGCCGGCTCGGTTCTGCCGCCCGTTCCTCCTGCGGCGAGTCCGAGCGGGCTGCCCTCCTCCCTTTGGAAACCGCTCCGGGGAAACAGGAGGTGGTTTGGGAGGAGGTGGGTTGCGTGAAGCTGCCGCTCGGGTTCTTTTCCTCTCCTCTTCCTCCCGCAGAGTGGTCTTTTTTGGCTCACGGACCACAAACTCGAAAAGAGTAATCATCCTGCTGTGTTCTGTATGGTCTCTGGATTCTATCATGATCGTCGTCTTTGTGTTGTGAACCCAAAGTGCAGGAAGACGAGGAGGCTCCGATAAAATAAGTAAAATTGTTTATTTAAAGAATAAACAAAACAAAACAAAATGCTGACAAGGCAGCTAACTTACTTTAAACAGAGATGATACAAGAGGGATAACGAACATGAAGCCTTAGGACAAGGACAATCCAGAGACAATGACAAGACACCAAGGGACTGAATATTTACAGACACTGGCAAGGTGAAATGACAGACACCTGCGGTGATTAAGATTAGACACAGGTGTGACAATGCTGTATCACAGGAGGAGGAATGTTGAGGAAGGGCTGGTGAACATGAGGGAAAAAACACAACATGCAGGACCAGACCCCAGAAAACCCTACAACGACTAGTCAGGCCAAGACCACGACCAGGTAAATTGTTGCCATTTTTAAACAACTCCAACATTCGGTTACATTCATAACAATGCTATTTTATAAACCGTTGTAGTGCCAAGAATTTTGACTCATTAAGGTAATATCTCACTGGACTGCAGCTGTTGGAGACTAGCACCTGCATTAGAGTCTCCAAAATGTCTTTAAACATTTATGTGTGTGTGTGTGTGTGTGTGTGTGTGTGTGTGTGTGTGTGTGTGTGGGTTGTGAGTTTTATCTAATTCTAAACATATTCAGAAGTTTGTGCAACAATCTCCTGTCTCTCCAATAGTGACTGTTGAAAATGGGCACCAGTGACCCCTGCAACCCGAAAAGGAAGAAGCGGGTAAAAGATGATGGATGGATGGATCTTCATTATTAAAGGGAACTCGGGTACATTATAATCATAAATAAGAAGATGGCTGCCAAGGCTGGTACAAAGCACACCAACATGGGTAAGATCTGAGCACAAATGGGTGACAGAATGATGCACAAGGCCAAAAATACAGTTCTGCAAATACAGTACACAAAAATAAGCTGTGGTTTTCAAAAACTGGCCACACAGAACGCTGTTGCTTGGTCGCACACACTGCAACTGTCAATTTTCATTCAACCTTTATTTATACAGGTTAGTGTCACTGAGCCTCGAGCACTCGTTTACAAGAGGGACCCGCAATGAAAATATTTTATTATAGTTTTAAGGCATCAACTTGTCTCCATATTTTTCTCCAAATGGAGGTTACTCAAAGAACTATGTGCAACACGTAAGACATTAATTAATCATAATCTTTTTACAGAACCCCTCTTCAAAGGATGTGAATTGTCCTTTTAAAAACAGAGAAGAGCATTTGAGGATCTATCATCTATCTATCTATCTATCTATCTATCTATCTATCTATCTATCTATCTATCTATCTATCTATCTATCTATCTATCTATCTATCTATCTATCTATCTATCTATCTATCTATCTATCTATCTATCTATCTATCTATCTATCTATCTATCTATCTATCTATCTATCTATCTATCTATCTATCTATCTATCTCTATTTACATATTCAAATGTTCAGCAACATAAACTTTAGGGTGAGCAGCAACTGGATGAGGTCTCATTTCTGTTTTTGAGTTTTCAACAGTTCCTCGGGGGCAACATCTGCCTGTTTGGCTGTGAACTGTCTACACTACAGCTGTAGTGTTGTGTTTGTTGATGTGCAACTCATCTGTCGGTGCGATTGCTCACATAGCCATCTCAAACTGCTCCAGCCATTTCTTCTTCAGTTCTCTGGTTTTGAAAATCAAATCGTAGCCAAACCTGCCATAGCAGTCCAACAAGAGGAACACGTAGGACCACTGTTCACACAAAAAGAGACGCACGCCGTCAGCGTTGTCAATGTTCACTGGGGGGGTCAAACAAACGGCACCGCAGTTAAAATGCACCAGACCTTCTTATTGTCCTTCTCCCCGGTGGATTCATCCAGGATCTGGAACTGATTTAGTTCAATGATCTCCTTAAGCTCAAACGTCTCTCCGCTCTTCCTTTTACAAACGATTACAGCTTTATCGAAGAGGAACGCGTACCTGATGAAGCGCAGACACAAACAGGGTCAAACCGCCATGCAGGAGAAGAAGAAGAAGAAGAAGTGAAAGATGCAGAAGAGAGCACAGCACGCACCTGTCTTGTTTGGACTTTTTCTCTGAGCTGCAGAACTTCAGCTCTCCGTCGATCTTGGGCCGACCAAAGAGAGCCAAAGACTGAGTCTGGGGAGCAGAAAGGTGCTGATGTGAATGCAGAGGAAAGACAAAACCAACCAAAAGAGAACGACCAGTAAAGGAGAAGAAAATACATCTCACTAAGTTTTCTATGGACATCTGAAAAGTGGTGATTTGTTTGATGATCTCATTGTCTCGTTTCACTTCGTTTATACACTGTGCCAGGTCCTGAGAACACACACACACACACACACACACACACACACAACACACACACACACACACATACTGTAGATGAATGACAATTTATTATACAACACATCCAGAAAGTATTGACAGCACTTCACTTTTTTTACATTTTGTCATGTTACAGCTTTATTCCAGATTGTTTTAGAATATTAGAATCTTTCCTCAAAATTTTACACACAATATCCCATTATGACAATGTGAAAAGACATTTTTTTGAGACTTTTGCAAATTTATTAAAAATAGAAAACTAAGAAATCACATTTATGCGAGTATTCACAGCCTTTGCTTAACATTTTGTTGATCCAACAGCGATTACAGTCTATTTGACTATGATGCTTCAAGCTGAGCACACCCATCTATAAGCAGTTTGTCCCATTCTTCTTTGCAGGACTTCTCACACACTACATTGGGTTGGATGGGAGATGTCTGTGCACAACCATTTTCAAGGTCAAGTCAAGGTTCTTTATTGTCATTCACATCACATGTGGTACATGAGGTGGAACAATGTACTCAGGGTCCCAGTTACATCCAACAACAGCAAAAATATAAATTGTAAAATAAACAGTAATAAGAATCTAAGATATAAACTAAAAATATACTAAGCACTAATAATACAAAACAATACTCCGAACAACAGCAGCATGAACATGAGTCTGTGTGAGTAGATGAGTATGAATGAACACAGCAACATGGATCATCAGCAGCACATATCAACGAAGTGGCATTACAGTGATTTAAAAAAAAAAAATCAGATATTTTCAGATTTTTATTTTTTCATTCAACCTTTATTTATACAGGTTAATCACATTGAGCCTCAGGGACTCATTTACAAAAGAGACCCGATTTTAATAAAGAGGATGACAACAGTGGAACAACAAAGATAATAATAGACAATCATAAAGGATGCGTGCAAATTGAGATTTTTTTTTGAACAAGTGAAAATCAAATTGTATTTAAAAGTAAAAGTAAAAACAACAACAACAATAAATAAATAAATGAAAACAGCTAGATTATAAGAGCATGTCTACATTGTTTTCCCCAGGAACTTAGATGTTTGAAGCCATTTTAAGAGGTCAAGGTTGAGAGCTTCACATCTTTTGCAAGGTATTCCAGGAAACAAGAGCAGAGTAGGAGAAGTCCCTTTTGCCTAGTTCAGTCCTCACTGAGGGAACACTGCAGGTAATAATGTCCTGAGAGCGCACACTGCATCTCCAGATATCTCCAGAGATGTTCAATCAGTTTTAAATCTGGACTCTGGCTTGGCCCCTCCTGGACATTCACAGAGTAATCCTGAAGCCACTCGTTTGAGATGTTGGCCATGTGCTTTGGGTTGTTGTCCTGCTGAAAAATGAACCGTCGCCCCAGTCGGAGGTCAAGAACGCTCTGGAGCAGGTTTTCATCCAGGACGTCTCTGTACATCGCTGCATTCATATTTCCCTCTATCCTGACTGGTCTGCCAGTCCTACTGCTGAAAAACATCCCCATAGCATGATGCTGCCACCACCATGCTTCACTTTAGGGATGGTCTTGACCTGGTGATGAGCTGGTTTCCTCCAAACACGACACCTGACATTCACACCAAAGAGTTCAAACTTTGTCTCATCAGACCAGAGAATTATGTTTCTCATTGTCTGAGAGTCCTTCAGGTTCCTTTCAACAAACTCCAGATGGGCTGCCATGTGCATTTCATTGAGGCTTGCATCTGGACCCTCTACCATACAGGCCTGATTGGTGGATCGCTGCTCCGATGGTTGTCCTTCTGGAAGGTTCTCCTCTCTCCATAGAGGAACGCTGGAGTCCTGACAGAGTGACCATTGGGTTCTTGGTCACCTGCCTGACTGAGGACCTTCTCCCCCGATCGCTCAGTTTGGACAGCCGATCAGCTCTAGGAAGAGTCCTGGTGGTTCCAAACTTTTTCCACCTACGGATGATGGAGGTCACAGGGGGACCTTCAAAGCAGCAACACAATCCTGTCTTGGAGATCTACAGACATTTCCTTTGACTTCCTGCTTGGTGTTTGTGCTCTGACATGCACTGTCAACTGTGGGACCTTATCTAGACAGGTGTGTGCGTTTCCAAATCAAGTCCAGTCAACTGAATTTACCACAGGTGGACTCCATTAAAGTTGTAGAAACATCTCAAGGATGATCAATGGAAACAGAACCTGAGCTCACTGTGGAGCTTCATGGCAAAAGCTGTCAATACTTAGGCAAATGTGATTTCTTAGTTTTCTCATTTCAATACAATTTCTAAAATCTCAAAAACTCTTGTTTCAAATTGTCTAAATGGGATATTGTATTGTGTGTTGAATTTTGAGGAATCAAATCTCTAATCAAAGGCTACACTTACCCTCATGGCATCGAGAGCTGTTCTCAGGTTGTCCTTGTCTGTGGGGTCAGTGGTGTGCTTCTGCAGCTCCTGTGAACACGGTGAGACCACGTCAGATCAGAGCCACCAACCATTAAATCACAAAATAAATCAAATGTGAGCACACACAAACCTGTAGCAGCAGGGGGTACTTGAGGACTCTCTGCATGGGAACCATGAGTAAATCTCTGAGAGAGAAACGACCACTGTTTGCTCTCTTGGAACACTCCTGAGGAAGAAAGATAGAAGCAAACATCTGTTGGGATCTACAGATGTGCTTTGGATTACATCATCTGAACATTATCGGACAATCCAACGCTACCTCGAATTGAAGACACTGTTAATGACAGGCTGTTTAGTAAGCGCACGTTTCGTCATATCTCATGCTTCTCATGTTATTTTATGTCTGTTTCACAACCACTCTCCATATGTGGGGTCATTTTGTGTCTAACTGGTTTTGGTTAGTGTTACATTGGTTTCATTTCGAGTCTCAGTTTTGTCATAGGCAAAATATGTCTTCATTTTGTTTTTAATTTCAGCCACTTTTCCCATAATGGGTCATTTGACAGTTCTTTACAGTCATTGTGTGTCTCACAATATCCAGTTGAGGTCTTTAGTTGGTCATTGTGCACCTTCTCTTGTTAATTGAGTGCCTTAAATTGTTGAATTTGTATTTGCATCTGGGTTTTATAGATTTCCTTTTAGTTTTATTTTAATGATTTTACATTTTTTTGTGGCACTTTTGCTCACTTTCTATCTCCTATTTTACATATTGGCTTCATATTCCTAATATTTTTGTCCAACTGTCAGCATTGTAAAGGTTTCAAGGTCAAGGTTTTCTTTATTGGTCATTTGCATCGCATGCAGTACATGGGGTGGAATGAAACTGTGTACGCAAGGTCCTAGTTACATCCAACAAATGTAGAAATTGTAAAAGGAAAACTAATAAGATCTAAGATATGAACTAAGAAATATGCTAAACACTTAATAGTGCAAAAACAATAACACCTTGTCTTACTACTATACTAATATAATAATAATAATAATAATAATAATAATAATAATAATTTATAGTTTAAATAATAGCATTCACATGAATTGAGAAACTTTGAGAAACTGGTCATGTCCCACATCAAGACAACCGTCAACATCAGCGAGGACCCTCATCAATATGCATACCGCGAGAACCGATCAACAGAGGACGCCATCTCCTCTGTGGTCCACACTGCTCTCACCCACCTGGATCAGAAGGACTCATACGTGCGTCTGCTCTTTGTGGACTTCACATCTGCTTTCAACACCATGATCCCCCAAACTCTGATAGACAAACTATCCACACTTGGACTAAGCCCCTCCATCTGTAACTGGGTACTAGACTTCTTAACAAACAGACCACAGTCCGTGAAGATCCACAACTTCTCCTCCTCCACCATAACCCTCAGCACTGGCTCTCCCCAAGGATGTGTGCTGAGCCCTCTTCTGTTCACTCTGCTCACATATGATTGTACAGCCACCCATCCAGGCTGTCATATTGTTAAGTTTGCAGATGATACAGCGGTGGTGGGATGCATCACAAACAATGATGAGTCCAGCTACAGACAGGAGGTGGAACACCTGGAGAGCTGGTGCAAAGAGAATAATCTTCACATGAATGTGAAGAAGACAAAGGAGATGATTGTGGACTTCAGAAGGAACAAACACACCCATGCCCCACTGAACATAGGTGGATCTGCAGTGGAGGTGGTCTCCAGCTACAAATACTTGGGTGTACACTTGAATGATAACCTCAGCTGGAGCAACAACACCACCAGCCTGATCAAGAAAGGTCATCAGAGACTCTACTTCCTCAGACGGCTGAGACGAGCTGGTCTGAGCAGCCCAGTTCTCACCTCCTTCTACAGGTGTGCAGTGGAGAGCATCCTGTGCTCCAGCATCAACGTGTGGCATGGAGGCTGCACAGTTGCAGAGAGGAAAGCTCTACAGAGAGTGGTGAAGGCTGCACAGAAGTCTGTTGGAGTCAGTCTCCCCACCATCACAGACATTTACACCTCCAGATGCAGGAAAAGAGCCACCTGCATCATGAAAGACCTCACTCACCCAGCACACTCACTCTTTGCCCCACTCCCCTCAGGACGGAGGTTGAGGAGCATCAAATGTAGAACCACTAGACTGAGGAACAGCTTCTACCCTGAGGCTGTTAGACTCATGAATAAATAAATAATAAGAATAAACACTGCAAAATATCACATCATGCTGATGCTGATCTGTTTTCTTGTTGCTGTGTTCATCTGTGACCATCTGCTCATACAGACTCATGTTCGTGCTGCTGTTTATAATGATGTTTTTCCACTACATTAGGGCTTAGTGTATTACTAGTTGATGTTTTTCTTAGTTAATTCTAGATGTTATTACTGTTTTTCTCTTGCATTTGTTGTTGGATGTAACTGGGACCCCGTGTACATAATCTCGTTTTCATCACATGTACCACATGCGGTGCAAATGACAATAAAGACTCTCTGACTCTGACTCTGATGAATACCTTTTTGACTGGAGTTATTTTAAAATGGAATTAATCTTCTTTGGTTTTGACTCCAAACAGATTAGCCATTAACCCAATCAGAATTAATTCAAGATTCAAGATTCAAGAGCTTTTATTAACATTGCACCAGTTGTCACCAATACAACGTGATTATGTATGCACAGTCATCCCGAGATGGAGAGTGTGTAAAGCTGCTGCTTATTCAGAACACATGACATGTTCTTCAGCGCGGCCTCTCTCATCCGTTTCGGGATGAAGGTCAAAGGTGTGAAAAAGGAAAGTACCATGAGGGTCACAGCGTTGGTATTAAAAAAAATGTATCACATTTTGTCTGCCAAGACACTGCATGACACAGTAAAAACTATACCAATAAGCACATTTAGACAGTTACATGTTGCATGTTGAGACTGAGGCAGGGAGGATTCTGTCCATGAGACATTCCAGATAGCGACAGTCTGACCAGCCGGCCTCCGATAACGCTCATAGAAAAGTTCTCCGGGGGGGGGTAGCAGACAAGACAAGAGAGCAGCTGTTTTGTCCACAGTAAAGCACATCTCAGGAGAAATTAGATATCCAGCCTTTTTCAAGGCTGTTTCCAAGGGAGTCAGATAAGAATTGACAAATATTTTCATTTCAGGCTCACATTGTAATTTCTGTAGCCTTCAGTCTGTAAGGGCGACTCTGTTCCGATCCAATTCGGGACTTTTTCCACTGATCCAAGCTCTGACCTCAGATGTTGACCACAGCGTGCAGAGTCCCAGTCCGAGGGTGATCTGTTCACCCTCTGGATAAGCTCGCAAACAGCTGATTTCTCGAGGTCACCGCGCAGACCAGACGTCGGGTGCTCCAGGCATTAAGTCCTGCTGAAGTCTCCCCCTTTTGCGATAGACCAGTGCTCCACAAACGCCAAAAAGCAAAGCGCTGCCATCATAATCCAATATAATCCAGATCCTTCACCTCCACAGAGCACAGCAGAGAGCGAGACGCACACCATCCACACCCACAGGAATCCATGGCGTATCCTCTTTCACTCTGTGAGGGTGGAAAGGCTCCCCTTTGCCGTTCTTCTGTAGAAATCTTGTTCGTAGAATCGAATGCCCAAACCTCCAATCCATCTTAATTTGCGTTCGAGGTGCTTAGCTGAGGAGCTGCAGGCAGCAGGGGGGGGGGAGGACGGGAGAGGGAAGGACTGCGACTGCCTCCGTCGAGAGCCAAGGTTGAAAGTTAAACTTTTCTTTCAAAGGTTAAGGCTGTTCAACAAGTTATCTTCAACAGGTAAGACGCCAGTTGTTTATAATCTTTCCACAGAGCCCTGATTCAAAAAGTTTGACTTGTTCCTTTAAATCATTAAAGGCACAATCAGACGGGACCACAACTCCCGCACAATACAAGTTCTGTGTTAAGAGAGGTGGAAAGAGAAGGTATGGAGACACAGCTAATGTCGAACTGGTTAACACCATAGACTTAATATGCCTGTGGTTAACACAAACTCCTTTTTTATTTTATTTATCCCAAAAAATAAAAAAGTAAAATAAGTTCAACCAGGTCAGGTTCGAACCCGGGTCGTTGGGGTGGAGAGCAGACACGCTTTCCATTGTGTCACCAAGGCATGTGGCATTTTGCAGGTCTACTATATATTTAAGGGAATCGCCCCTCCTGAAATACTGGCTACGCACATGCTACATCTATACTTATCACGCTACATAGTATCACGTTATTACTACATAGTATCACGTTTTTACTACATACATATCACGTTATTACTACATAGTATCATGTTTTTACTACATAGTATCACGCTATTACTACATACGTATCACATTTTTACTACATAGTATCACGTTATTACTACATAGTATCATGTTTTTACTACATACGTATCACGTTATTACTACATAGTATCATGTTTTTACTACATAGTATCACGCTATTACTACATACGTATCACATTTTTACTACATAGTATCACGTTTTTACTACATAATATCACGTTATTACTACATACGTATCACGTGATTACTACATAAGCTCCGATTTTTTTTTCATAGTTGACTGCAATACGCTTCCGTATATTCATGTTTTATGTTATAAACTTTAGTTTTTGTGAAATGTACGGAATTGCGTTGCTTGTAGGTTGCACGAATGAAGGTAAAGTTGAACGTAAAGATGTGCCGTTCTCACCTCCAGTTTCATCCTGATGTCCTCCCTCATGATGGAGAGCTTGTCCAGATGTTTTGTCGATGCTTCCACCTGACTGCAGTAATGACCGTACAGCAAGAGCCTGCAGATTGAGAAAGACACTGAACATAAACGTACATCGATGGCAGCGTCACCGCTTTGCAAACACTGTTGGACGTGCGAGCCGGTCACCTCTCCTTGTACTTCACAAACACTTGGTAGAGATTCTTGGAACTGTGATGGAAGAAGGAGTTCCGGATTTCATCCAGCAAACTGCGGTGTGTGCTAGCCAGCTCCTATGAAACAGTAAATATGTAAACAAAGCTTTTACTCAGAGTGCAGAACGTCTGTCCAGATCTCCTCCACCTTTACCTGTATGTTGATGAAGATACTTTCAATGTCCTGAGCCTGAAGAAACTTCTCAAGAGGCCTCAGAAAGTGCTGCACAAAACAGACGGGGTGATTATTAACAAGTCTTTAATAAAATACATGAAAACATGCGGGCGATCTGCTGGATTGACTGGTCTGTGCTTAGAGACTGATGGATGGAGGAATCTACAGTGGCCCTGAGGTGTAAATGAGCAACATTTGAAAAAAAAAAAAAAACAGAATTACATTAAAGCTGGGGTATGTAGTTTATTTTTTAAACATATTTCTTCACTCTGCCCTTATCTCCTGATACATTGATCTTTGACATGTAATCTCTCAAAAAAACTATAGTCCTCTGGCGTCTCCCGGTGGTAATAAAAGCATTTATAAAAAGCCAAGAGCGCCCCGCGGTTAACCAGCCAATAAAAACAGAGTTTACTACCAGCCAATAAAAACAGAGCTTCTTACTTTTCACCCCCTAACCCACGCCCCCCTCCCCAACCCACGCCCCCGCCTGTCAGCCTGCAGCGAGCCCCGCAGCGAGCCTGCAGCGGCCGCGCAGGTTCTTGTTGAAATAATTTCAAAGCGATGCAAAACTGTTTTGTATGTGACACAAATGTATTAAATATCCCTTCTTCATCCCTGCTCTGAACTTTTATTTTGTTTTTTTTGCCAAAAGTCAAGTGATCGCTTCTTCCCCTCCAGACCTGCACTGACAGAAATGAGGAAGTGGATCAATTTGTCACGAGCGAATTAAATCATGTCCAACGTGGCTGTGTGAAGCTCTGCAGGTTTCAGGGTGTTTTTGTTTTGCTGGACCAGTGGTCCATGTTTTTATTTTATTTTTAGAAGGTTTTATTAACACATAATCACAGAACATTGCAGCGCAGAAACGGGACATGTAGAGGAGGCGGAGCATTCCAGGCTGCAGCGCGAGTGAGGTGGAGCTGAGTCATATATGGCTCTGAGTGAGGAGGGACCAGAAACGTGTCTCTGTTCAAAATGTTTCTAAGTGCCAGCGTGTTAAAAAGCTGCATACTGAACCTTTAAGCCGAAGCGGAAGTGGCCAAAGCAGAAGTGGAAGTGGCTGGAATCACATTTGGAAGAAACTGAATTACGTTAAGCCAAACCAGAAGTGGTGGTGGGGTGGGGGGTAGGTTAATGTTTTTATTTTATTTTATTTAGTTTATTAACATAAAACTATGGTGGCCCTGAGGCGGTTTGACTTAATGTAATTCTGTTTTTTCAAATGTAATTCTGTTGTTTTTTTTCAAACGTAATTCCTTTATTTATTTATTTTCTTTTTCAAATGTGATTCTGGCCACTTCCGCTTCAGCCACTTCTGCTTCAGCCACTTCCATTTGGCTTAATGTAATTCAGTATTTTCAAATGTAATTTTTTTTTTCAAATGTTGTTCATTTACACCTCAGGGCCATCGACTGTTTGTGTTCAAACCTGTAAGATGGACTCCAGCGTCTCAGTGTATTTCTCTTCGGTCTGTCTGAGTTCCTGCAGGCAGCATTCTCGCTTGTCTATTTCCACTTTCTGCTGTTAAACACACAATTTCAGACTTTTCCAAGTACCGTAGGCTTCTACATGTCTCTGAGTATATTTTGTTCTAAACTGAATAGACAATTGAGTCCCATTCATTGTATTGGAAACTGACTGTCTTTTCTTTTGCATCACAATTACAGTATTGGTAATTTTTTTATGACGTCATTCCAAGAGGTCTTCAGAGTTTTACAACCTTGGGAACTCCATACTTTCCACAGACGCTCCATTATTCCTTGATTTTTTTCATTTTATTTCTTAAGAAAAATTGAATATTTCGGTAACACTTTACAACAAGGTACACAAAATTTGATTAACTACTAGGGAACGCCTCAGGAACAGATCAGGAACAAATCAGGAGCTAATGGGTAGTTAACCAGTACTTACTGGGGAGCACACAGTGAAGCCTGGTTAGTTACCTGGGAAACAAAGCAGGAACTAATCAGGAACTAATGGGTAGTTAACCAGTACTTACTGGGGAGCACACAGTGAAGCCTGGTTAGTTACCTGGGAAACAAAGAGGAACTAATCAGGAACTAATGGGTAGTTAGCAAGAAAACCAAAGAGAAATGAATCACGAGCTAATGGGTAGTTAACAAGTACTTACTGGGGAACACATAGCCAAGCCTACTGGTTAGTTAATAGTTATCTTGTAAATTAAGATGAACTAATTAAAAACTTATGGGTAGTTACCAAGAAAACCCAAGAGGAACAAATCAGGAGCTTATTGGTAGTTAACCAGTACTTACTGGGGAACACACAGCTAACCTTATTAGGGGAAACAGAAACAGAAGAGAAATTCTCCATGTGGGTTCTGAATAAACCATGCACCAGTAGCTGTGTTTCCATCCATTTTCATTTCGATTTTTGAGCTAATTTTTGAAATCTCGCAAATATATAAATACAAATTAATGCGAAGCAGAAGTGTTTCCATCTACTGACTTGTAGCGCATCTACCAAGCCACGCACAGCGTCATTACGTCAGACGTCAGCGTCATTACGTCAGACGTCAGCACTGCGCATGTCTACAGTAAACAGGAAGTAGCGGTTGAAAACAGAACCCGGCCACACATCTCGTCAAAATGGAGAGAATATTTCAGGTACGTGTTGCTATCGGGCGAGTTGTATTTATTCTGTCATGCCAACTAGTTTTAGCGATGTTACATGTTGTCCGGAGCGGAAACAGCTGATCAGTCACGTGACGTGAATGTTCGCTTCGGCAGCACGAGTCGGCAAATCTGTTTCCATCTGTCGTTTTGCGCATCTGCTCGGTTTCGAAGATCCCAAAAACCACCTCAAGCGAGCGTATCTACTTTTTGGCGAATTTCAGGAAGTAACTGCGCATTTTGCCGTTTCCATTAAGCTTTTCTGCTGCGATACTTCAAAATGCGCACCTAGAAACCTTGATGGAAACACGGCTAGTGAGGTCACAACTCATCAAAAACCTGCTTCCTAATAAATTCCTACTGATTTGATTGGATTCTTACCACTAATCAGTGGCAAGAACTGATTTCATAATCTGTGCTGTCATCTGAACTATGTCTGAGCTGTGACCTCACTGGTGTTCCTACTTCGTTCCTGAGACGTTCCCTAGTAGTAAATCAAAATTTGCCTACCTTATTATAAAGTGTTACCAATATTTCATATAATAAGGTTTTTATAGATACATGAATCTGTTCAGGAAACCACGAGGTCTGAAGTCAAAGCCATTGTGATGATCAGTGATCAGAATTTTTGGTTAATTAACAAATTTCTACACCCCTGTGCAGTTTGTAGGTTACCAGAAGCTGCTTGGGTGCTACTTTTTGTTTGACGTTTGAGTTTCATCCAAAGTTCTCACCGTTTCAGGCGGTTCATC
>JBBPBX010008579.1:0-24222 GCA_038048925.1 Garcialebias charrua
TGAAATTACTATTCAATCTGAATAAGTAAATTAATTAAGGTAAAGAGGTCAGTATTAAGAGTGACCTCCTCATAATCCTTTACATCTGGTGGCCGTACGTGTTTTCTGAAAGTTTATTGATATATCTGTGGTCTCTCATGAACTGTAACGTCATGTTTGCATATTAGGATCCAAGTTTTAAACTCTAAGGATAATAATTTTGGCTGGAAGTGTCAAGACAGGCAGATTCTGCATGTTTTTATCATTTGAAGCTGTGAGATTATTATCGTTTCAACTCTGTTACACGCTGTTGGAAGCATTCAGGTGAGGTTTTTGTCAGTCCGTGGTCTGTGGGGGTTCTGGTTCGGTCCAGTTCACGCAGACTCCTGTACAAAGCTTTGTTTGACCGCCGAGTCAAAAGCCTGAAAGCTATATTTTAACATCTACAAGATTGCTGTGCTGGTATTTTACATGTTAGAGCAGGTCAAAGAAGCATATAACTGTTAGAACGGTGTCGGATAGTGGTTCTGAAACCCGAGTTCTGCTCCCTTAAAGTGGACGGAACCGACCTTGAACGCGGCTCCGAGAGAGTCCGTGTTTGTTCAACAGCTGCAGTGCTGTGTTACTGAGCGTAACTAAGTTGGCCTGTCTAGGTGTGTTCGCCGCATGTTTCAGAATTTTGGGAAGTTAATTTGTAGCGTTTGAGTTGTTTTAAGAGTCTATAAAGTTGTGGTCTGCTGTGCAAGCTAACGTTAAGAAGACGTGTCCGGCATGTCTGTTTATGAGCTGTGATTGGATGAACGAGAGCTGTGAACTGTCAATCACTCTCGTAGCGAACGCTGATTCGCTGATTTGGGAACGCACGCTGTTGCGAACAACCCACTTTGTCGTCATTTCCGGCACTGCATTGGTCGAAGGTAATAGAACTACATTCACCATGGTTGCTTGGGAAAAGGACTACAAGCGCTGTGATTGATTGGTTGACGTCACGTATCTGTTTAGCGAGCTCCGCCTCGCTCAACGGAAGCTGGTGACGCGCTGCGTCGACCCGCCTATTTGTGTCGTCATTTCCAGGTGCACTTCGGGTGACAAGCAGTCACATTCACACACACACGGTGAAAAGAGGTTTCACTAGAAGCTTAAAAAACTCATCTAAAGCCATCTAAACTGTCTATCAACATAGATTTGTCTCTGACAAGAACATGGTTCGAGCGTTTATCACTGACACACTAGAAACTAATTCTGAAAAGGTTGTTTTTAGTTTAAATACTGAATGAAATAAATCAGTCTCCTCGTGATAAGTTTTAAGACTTGAAGCTGCCCCCTGTTGGTTAAGAGACGTTGACAGATGAGTTTTCTAAAAAACATCATAAAAAAGTCAGCATTTTTATGGTGAAATTACCAGCTTTAAAAAATTGTTCTATACACAAACAAAAATTCCTGTTTATTTTAAATGAAAATTTTAGAATAACAGAGGTACAGACAAACAATTTGTACTCATTTTAAATACTGAAGAGATTTAAATTAACACTCAAAAAGCATTTTTTATTTTTTTTATTTGATTTTCAAATTTAAAAAAAAATAAAAAAAATGATGGAGAACAGAGCATTTCCACATTAAGCTTTTCACATCTCTGAATTTTAAACAGAATGGTGTGCACAACTGTACACTTTTAGTTAAAAATGGCATTTTTAACGTTTTTCTGTGTACAATTAATGACTCCAGTTTATTTTAAATAAGGAAATATTTAAAACAACAAACTACAAGCATCTCTCATTAATTTGGAGAAAATTTCAAAACGAAGATGGAAGATAAAAAAAAAATGATGAAGCTTGCAAGCTGATCGCATCAAGGCTTGAAAATCGTGAATTATTAAGGCAAAGTTTACTTCGAAGAAAAGAAGAACTTCGCCAAGAACGCCTTGAGTTAAAACGTGAGATTAGAGAATCAAAAATAAAACGACATGTTGATGCCCGCTGGGGCTATGAACCGCAGTCGCTCAGACAAGACCCAGAGTACATAAAATCGATTTCAAAAGGGGGGCGCACGTCCTAGAGATAAGAAAAATGGTCACAAAAGTATACCATATCTCAAAAGGGGGTCCCATCAGGAAACCCCAGGTCAAGGACAAGCTCCTCCTGCCCCTCGAACAGAACAGTCCGAGACCGGCAAAAAATCACTGAAGTTCCAGAAAAAAGGCAACATACCTCTAAGCTCTGAGGAGATAGTGGACATAAGT
Source organism: Garcialebias charrua (assembly GCA_038048925.1). Classification (NCBI taxonomy): domain Eukaryota; kingdom Metazoa; phylum Chordata; class Actinopteri; order Cyprinodontiformes; family Rivulidae; genus Garcialebias; species Garcialebias charrua. The sequence goes on from JBBPBX010008579.1 coordinate 2,219, forward strand.
TGGTTGTTCGAAAACTTGAATGATACAGAGGATGACCGAACTGGTACAATGCGTGACATTGTCGCTGATGACTCCAAGCACACAAATAACCAGCTGCTTAAAGCAAAGCTTGAATTGATAAGGCAGAAGAGCAAACGACAAAGAGAAAAACTTCTCAAAAAAGGCCTTGAGCTACAACATCAGTTTAAACAATCAGTGATGAAACAGTGCGCTGTAACTGCTGTTGAGGCTCACATGCAAACCAAAACACCCTCTGAGGTGTGCCCAGGTCAAAAGGTCGTATCCCAGTCGCAAAAAATAGGCGAGGTTCTCTCTCCTATAGAAAGCGAGAATAAACACCGTCGTCTCAAAGGTCCTCTGACCTCAGAAGAGGTAGAGCACTTACGTCGGTTGTTAAAAGAGTTGGATAATACAAGCAAGAATGAACAAGATTTTCAAACTGACATACAACGAAATGTTGGTACCAGCTGGAACAGTGACTCAAAATGGTTTAAAGGGAGCCCCGCCCCTGAAGCACCTCAGATTGAAAAATCTGAGACAAGCAACGAACCACAAAAGGTAGGTGTTCACTCTCTAAGAGACCCACAACGGTTCAGATCGAACCAGGTGGGTGAAAACCAAGGTCCATCGGTGGGTGGACTTCAAAAGAAATTGAAGTATGAGGACCTATACTCATGTAACTATGCGTGGTCCCAACAGAAACCCCCGAGCCTTGGAACTGCACCTCCCGCGCCTCGAACAGAACAGTTCGAGACAGGCAAAGAGTCACGAATGTCCCGGAATAATGGCCCAACACCTCTATGCTCGGAAGAGACAGAGGAAGTAAGTAGTTTGTCAGTAGATTTGAATGTTACTGTGCTTGACCAACCTGATATAATGAGTGGCGTTATCATTGATAATGACACTATCAACATTGACCAACCTGGAGCGATATGTAGCACTGTTTTTCACAAAGACTCAGAGCACACAAATAACTCAGCGCACACTACTACCAACATTAGGCGTGTTTCCATCAAGGTTTCTAGGTGCGCATTATGAAGCATCGCATCAGAAAAGCTAAATGGAAACGGCATAATTCGAGTTAACTTCCTCTAAGTCGCTCTAAAGTTTATACGCTCGCTTGAGGTAGTTTTTGGGGAGTCGATTCAGAGCTGAGTCGGCTAAACGACAGATGGAAACAGATTAGCCGACTCAGTTCTGCCGCAGCGAACATTCACGTCACGTGACTGATCAGCTGTTTCCGCTCCGGACAACATGTAACATCGCTAAAACTAGTTGGCATGACAGAATAAATACAACTTGCCCGATAGCAACACATACCTGAAATATTCTCTCCATTTTGCCGAGATGTCTGTTTTCAAACGCTACTTCCTGTTTACTGTGGAAGTGCGTAACGCTGACGTCTGACGTATGGCGCTGACGTGTGACGTAATGACGCTGACGTCTGACGTAGAGACGCTTTGCGTGGCATTGCAGATGCGCTTCAAGCCAGTTTAATGGAAACACTTCTGATCCTCATAATTTTAATTTACATTTTAGCGAAATTTTCTAAAATTCGCTCAAAAATCGAATTTAAATTGGATGGAAACATAGCTACTGCCATGGATGTTGACAGCAAACCAATTGCTGACACACAACAACATCCTGAAGGTCATGATGCTGACAGCCAACATGATGCTGACAGTGAACATGAGTACACAGACAGAGTCACACGTGAACAGAAACGTGGGCCAAGACCTGTGAGGTTTCTGTGTAACTTTATACAAAGGGGGGTGGCTAAGAAAGCTTACCTGCCTATCACACTGGAAGGTGTCCTTGAGCGTGAAGCCCTCCTGGATGGCAGTTCTGATATAACCATTATGTCGGCCAAGCTGTTCGAGGAGCTGAGGACCGCCGCTAACGGTGTTGACAGGCAAATACCCTTTGAGAAATGTGCTATTGAGCTACAGGGTCTCGCAGAGACGAGAACAACCCTAACAGCTATGGCTATGGTTCACATGCAGATTGGCGAAATGACACTACGCCACCCGGTGTACGTGTCTAAACTTGACTCATTCCCATTTTTGGTTGGCCAAGATTTTATAAACCGCTTCAACGCGATTATAGATTATGGTCGACGGAAAATGTGGAGCACAGTGAGAAAACCCCTGCCAATACAGGTGCTTCCTAGTTGCGATACAGACTGCCTAACCGCAGGTACCGCAAAGGACACACGGGACTGCTCATCCGAGGACGAGAGCCCGGTAAGTGAACCTTCAACTACAGGTGAGACAGAAGAGACCCAAAAGTTGGACCAATCTCTGGCCCAACAAGAGAACCTCCTCTGTGAGCTGACACATTCAGCACTCCCTGACCACTGCCTACCACAGGTAGTGAGAGGTGGTGAGATCCAAGGATCCCACACCGAAGACGCTGTACTGTCCTCTGGGACAGGTAATTCGGCAATCAACCAAGCTTTCGATGAAACCTTGGTTCAAGGGCATCTGAGTCCAGAAAATGACAGTCAACCAAACGCTGACAGTCACTTGGACATCATTGTTGCAGATTACGAGGACCCCTCATCAGACAAGAAGGGGGCAAACTCACATTACCTACCACAGGTAGAGAAAGGTGTGGAGATCCAAGGACCCCACACCGAGGTTGCTGTACTGTCCCCTGGGACAGGTAAATCGGCTATCAGCCAAGCTTTCGATGAAACCTTGGTTCAGGGACATTTGTGTCTAGAACTAGTCAGAAATGACATAGTTTTTACAGACTCAAAGAGCCCCTCTTCAGTCAAGAAGTGGGAAGACACACACAACGACAGTGACCCGTCGCAGTCTGTACAATCAGACACACCTGCGACTGCGCCGACGGTTGTGACACACCTGAATTACGCGGAAAGAGGTAAACGTAAGAAGATACGTTGGCCGAAACCTAAACGATTCCTGTGTACCGTCTTCTCTCAGCTGCGCGAACAGCTTAAACTAAACGGTGGCATCCTAACTTGTGCCCATGGACGGACGTCCTCACCTGTGTTCGTGGTCCCCCATGACCAAAGGGGGGTGATGTTAGGCCATGCCAAAGACAAAGATTTGAATGTACACCTCAGAAACACTTTTGCTTTCGCCCAGAAAAACCTGGAAAGATCCGCTGAAGGACGTAAGGCGTACTACGACCAGAAGGCCTCTCACAATGAACTCCAAGTGGGAGACAGAGTCTGGTACTATACGTTCGCCCCAGCAACCGGGAAAGGAGAGTCCGGGACCGGAACTCTCGCCCGCAAACTAATGCCCAGGTGGACTGGACCTCATCTGATAACAGACAAAGTGTCCTCAGTCGTCTACGAAATCAAAATCAGCAAAGGCCGCAAAGAGCCAATTGCTAAATGGGTACATCGAAATCAGATCAAACCTTACAAGGCGTTCAATGACTCCACAAAAGACAAAGATCTCACAAACTCACCGACTTCATGGGATAATAAGGTCGTCCAAACACAAGTTAGTAAATAAACTAATCAGGTTTAAACTACCATATTTCCCACCCTATAAGTCGCATTGTCCAATTTGAACTTAGAAACGCTAAGCCTAAAACCCACAACAAAAAACTAACCTTAACAACCGTTTAAATCCACGAGATTTAATTTGACCTCGGTCATAAAGTTGAGACCTGTTTTTCTTGTGTGTTGCACTTTGGAATCTGACGACAAGAGTGTGTCGAAGCAGTGAAACGTTGTTTCCTTGTTGTTTAGTCATTACTGTTGTCATTAGTTGAGATATTGTTTTGGTTCTGAACACTCCCAGCCAAAAAGGTTTTGTATTAACATTGGTTAATGAATGATATGGATTTAACTATGCCAACATGCAGTTCGTTTTGTTAAATCTCAATCGTCGAAGAGTCAATGTAGTTTAAAGCTACTCAAGGTACCATAAACTACATTGACCTCACAATTTCTAAATTGAACCGATTCGATCGTTTCTATTCTAGATTGTCTATTCATTTTGATGAGTCTCGCCATAGACTTCAAAATTTATTAGGAATACCAAATCCTACGTCGTTCGTCTAAAAGACAACAGACATTTAGATCAAACTATATTTCATTTTTCTATTTTAGTTTAACCTAAACTAAGTAATGAATGGAGGAATAGTTTGGAATTAGAGGCCTTCGTTACAGAAGCCCTCCAAAATTTTATAGGTACAGATCCCTATATCTAATTTTACAGAATTGATCCACCCCTTAATTGGTAATTGTAGCTGATCTAAACCATGATAGCTTACATACCAGGTGCATATAGGTAGGGCCTAATGTAAAATCCCAATCATAAGCCCACCTAAAAAACCACATAATTGCATGACACATAGAACCAGAGTGGCACTGACTGGAAACCAACCAGCCAACAACCTTCGATGTGGGGACCTGCAGCTCCAACGCTTGGTCTTCAACCTTCATCCAAGGGTCGCCTCCTCTGCGTCAATCGAGGGATCCCCTCTACATGCTGATTATGAAAACAATTGTTGCTGATCAATCAACAAAACTAATCGTTGTGGAATTACTGCTGTGGAATTACCGCTGTGGATTATAAGACTTTGCTTTCCAAGGGATCACAGACTTTGTTTTCCAAGAGTTAACAGACTTTGTTTTCCAAAGGATTAAAAGCTTTTCGCAATGGGATTACCTCCGAACAGTATGGAATTTCCAAAAACTTTATGGGATTATAATTTTTGATTTTTCTTTTCCACTTGCTGGATTACTTCAAGATCAAAGACAGTTCAAGGTTTCCTTTCGTGTTGGACCCCATCCCCAAGGACTGGCGATGGCTTCCAAAAGGGGGGAGATGTAGTGGACCTACCCAGGGTCAAACTAAGGTTTTTGAACTGTCCAGAGATGACCTTTACTGACCTCTCAGTAAAGCAAGACATTTACCACAAAATCATTCCATTAGCTGTATTCTGAGAACATTAGTCACCAAAAGAGACTATTTCTATCTTTGATTTTAGGCTGATGTGATCAAAAGAATAACTTTTGCCATTTTCATGATATATGTTATATGCTGTTATTCTTTAAATGTGAAACATCAATGTGTCATTTCTGCAAGTGAAAAGGTGTCAAAGTTCAGCTAAAATGTCAAACTGACTTACACTGAAATTGTTTTTGTCGAGTTTAAGCTAAAACTCTCATCTAGCGTCTGTAAGTCTCCCACTCAGATACTTTTCCTAAACAATTTCCTTCTCTGCGCTGAATTTCACCTTGAATAGTGATAACAAGTGGGCCAATGAAAAAGAGACAAGTTTCTCTCCTCTCCTTTCTCTTTTAAGTTCTAACTGTGCGGAAACGCTTCAGAGTTTGCTGGGAACTTCAAAGAGATGTGAACCTTTCCCAAAGAGCTGCATGGACGTTTAGCCACACGCTAAGGGCATGTCGTCCAGCTAAGGACTGATAACAGGCTGTTATGAGTCCACTGAGAACGAGCGTAAGCTCAAACTTTGTTTATTCTTTCATGGAATAGTTATCTTGAAGTCAGAGGCCTGAAGCTGACATATTTTCTGATGACCAACGCGAAACCAGGAGACGTTGGAAACGTAAACGAATACCCTGCTCGAAGGTACTGTACTGGTTCCCACAAGGACCCGTGCATCTGAAAAGCTACAAGGTCTTCCCTCTTACCGGGCTGTCGTCAAAAGGTAAAGAGCTGTTTACAAACGTACCTGGAGTTTAGCAGAAGTCGGATGAGAAGTGTCACTTTGGCCTCATGCTCACAATAATTTCCTTTAAACCATCTTTCCTCCTCTCTTTTCCCTCTCAATCTAAGCTGGAAACTATCTTAAGTTAAAGAGCCCACAGACTAAAATATGTTTAACATCCAGTATTGAAGTCTGTTGTGTTGAATTTAAGTGTGCTGACGTATTTAAATTGAAAGAAAGTGAAATCAGGTCAATCAAGTGTAATGGTGTTAATTTAGTTGATTCGTTTTAAATAAATGATAGTGTCTCTTTGACATATCAAGCTAAGTTAACGTGTCCATTGTCACTCTATAGCTCTGTTCATCTATCCTTCATAAAGATCACAGAAATATTGGGTAAACTGAAAAAGAAAAGAATCCGTGAAATTACTATTCAATCTGAATAAGTAAATTAATTAAGGTAAAGAGGTCAGTATTAATATTGACCTCCTCATAATCCTTTACAAAGTAAATACCCAAAGTTGCACTAGCCTGGTTAAAACCAGACCCTTGTCCTTCACTTCGCTTTGTACTAGGGTCTGGGACTTCTCTCATAGACAAGGATTTCTCCGGTAGATTTTTGACCGGACCAATCAGAGAACAGAAGGCAGAGTTTTGTTAGTTTAGCCTGGCGAGGTCCAGGGCAGGCTAAACTATTCAGATAAATAGCTCAGAAACCACTCGGTGGATATTTTTCTGCTACCAGTGTGTAATTATATGGCTCTAATTTACTGACTGTTGGCCTGGATGAAACATTTGAGATAAAATTCGATTTTTTATAATTTATTTTCGTAGCGCACCCGAGGCTGTTTGGAAAATGTCAAACCGAAACAATTTAAATCCAGCAGATTTGACCATTTCGTGAATTGATTTAGGAACTGTTAAGCTCAGGAACACTTCTGATATAACGTCAGCTAAGAAATATATTTTTTCTCAGCAAAGAAATAATAGTTTTTTACCTTGTTTTCTTGAAAATTCCTTCGTGGCGGCAGCCATTTTAACTGACGACGTCAGTCGACGTCGTTCAAAACTCCGCCTTCTGTTCTCTGATTGGTCCGGTCAAAAATCTACCGGAGAAATCGTTGTCTATGGGAGAAGTCCCAGACCCTAGTACGAAGCGAAGTGAAGGACAAGGGTCTGGTTTTAACCAGGCTAGCGATGCACAGATCTGGACCAGTTTATTCTGGAGACAGGTGAGACATCCAGGAAAGGTGGGAGACATCTGGGAGACATTCTGGAGACATCTGAGACATTCTTAAGACATTCAGGACACATCAGGGTGACATTCTATGAGATACTCATGAGACGTGGGAGACATTCTGGAGACATCTGAGACATTCAGGAGACGTGAGAGACATGTTGGAGACATGTAGGAGACATGTAGGGGACGTGGGAAATATGTAAATGGTAAATGGCCTGCACTTATACAACTCTTTTCTATCTTTTCAAGACACTCAAAGCTCTTTACAACACAGTCTGTGTCCTCATTTACCCACTCAAACAGCACTCTATTAGATCTGTACAAAGCATAATCAGTACTTTATCACATTCATACAATGATGGACACACATCAGAGGCAATGAGGGGTTCAGTGTCTTGCCCAGGAACACTTCAGCATGTGACTGCTGGTGGAATCAAACCCCCAACTCTTGCATTGGAGGACAACTGCTCTAACCTCTGAGCCACAGCTGCCCCATGGGATACATGTGGGGGACTTGTGGGAAACATGTGAGAGACTGCCATGTTGAGTGGCGGTGGTCCAGAAAGACCTCCAGCTCAGTGATCAGAGCAGCTTGAAGCCTTGTGGGTTCTGCTGGTGCTGCTCTGGGTCTGGGAGTGTCTCTCCAGTCTCAGAAACCTCCTGATGGTGTGAGGGTGAAGTCCACCTGCTGATAAGATAAACGGTGGTTCTGCTGTGGGCTCGGCGGCGCTCCGTGTTATCAGTGTTCTGTTCCTCTGGAGCAGGTCCAGTGCAGGAGGAGACACCACATGTTTGAATCGTTTTGAAACTCAACCTGTGATTGAAGTCATGAATACGTTGACCACGACTGTTGAATTAAATCATATTTAATAACTTATCTTATTATTTTCCTTTAAAACAAATTAAATTAGTTGAATAGGCTTTATTTCTCTGACTGTACGGAAACTATCGGTCACGTCATAACTCTGGTAATAAATAATCGTTATCAGAGATGGCTCCACCCTGAACCTCCAACTCATTAATTTATATTTAAACCACCCTCCTGCTTCCATCTTTGAAGGAGCTGAACTCACCGTGGTAGACACAGGACCGCCTGCTCTCAGTGTTCGAAAGCGGCAGTACAAACGTTTAGAAGTTGAAGCCGTTGAACAGCAGAGTTCATCATGTGTACCGGATCCTGCTCCAAGTTTATCGCTATCCCCCTCTATGTCCTGGCTTTGGTGTCGGTCATCTGCAACATCATGCTCTTCTTCCCAGACTTCGACACAAAGTATGCGGCAGAAGACAAGAAAGGAGCACCACGGATCACTGAGGAGGTCAAGTACATGGGGGGCTTCATAGGAGGAGGCGTCATGGTGAGTCTGATTCGATCCTGTGTACAGTAGGGTTAGGGTTGGGAGGTGAAGAACAACATGTTCTACCTTTTGTTTTAAGGATGAAAAAGATGGAAATCTGTGGACTTTTAAAACAGTGTGGTCTGTGTGTAAAGTAGAAAGAATACCCAATGCAGGCTGGGCCACCATCAAGTAAAAAAACAACGTTTTTCTATTTTATTACAACTTCATACTCATGTCCGCATGGAAACAGTGCCCAAACAGAGTTTCTAACCAAGTTAATTCTGGTCCTCTGGACAAATTAAAACAAACATAAAATATTTTTTTAATTGTTGAAACGTTTCGTCTTTTATCCAAAAGACTTTCAGTAGCTATCTAAAAAAGCTAAGTCTGGTCCTCTGGACATTCAAAAAACAAAACAAAAAACAAAGCAACAAAAAAAAACCCAGTAGAAATGTTTTGTCTTTCGTCCGAAAGACTTCCTCAGTCTGAGGTGCTGTATTCAGCTCAGTCTTATAAATAGCACCCTCTCACAGTGGATCAACCAGTTGGCTGATGACAGCCGAAACCAGCTGCTCACATGATCAAGGAGGACCATCAGCCTAACGATGGATCGTTAGACACCCTGATGGTTGTTTGCTATTCACAGAGGGCTGAGTGATACTAGCAATAACAGCATTGTAAGTGGGGGACAGTTGAACCCGGAGGCCTCCACCTCTGTTTAATGATGGACGGTTTCTTTTCACAAAGATGGCCTCCTTTACTCCTCTCTCAAACCATTGTTCCTCTCTATCAAGGATGTGAACATCTTCATCCCTGAAAGAGTGACCTCTGGACCTGGAGATGAGTGTAGACCACAGAGTCCTGACCTGATGATGTTGATCTTCTGTGCTGGGCCATCCTTTTGGCCAGTGGCTGTTTAGTTTCCCCGATATAAGACTGATCACAGCCCTCCTGACACTGAACAACATACACAATATTACTCTGTTTGTGCCGGGGGACTGGATCTTTGGGATGAACCAGTCTTTGCCGTAATGTATTTTGGGGTCACTCTTTCAGGGATGAAGATGTTCACATCCTTGATAGAGAGGAACAATGGTTTGAGAGAGGAGTAAAGGAGGCCATCTTTGTGAAAAGAAACCACCCATCATTAAACAGGGGTGGAGGCCTCCGGGTTCAACTGTCCCCTTCTTACAATGCTGTTATTGCTAGTATCACTCAGCCCTCTGTGAATAGCAAACAACAATCAGGGTGCTAACGATCCATCGTTAGGCTGATGGTCCTCCTTGATCATGTCAACTTCACTCACACCTGTCCAACAACAACATTTATGAAGAGTTTCAATCTGGTTTTCGCCCCCATCATAGCACCGAAACGGCTCTAATAAAAATTACTAACAACCTTCTTCTTGCTGCTGACTCTGGTCTTCTGTCCATCCTCATTCTTCTTGATCTAAGTTCTGCCTTCGACACCATCTGTCATTCTATCCTCCTCAACAGACTAACCTCCATTGGCATCTCAGGTACCCCGTTAGACTGGTTCAACTCCTATCTCTCTGACCGCACTCAATTCATTCAGCTTAAATCCTTCCGTTCCCAGTCTTCCCCTGTCTCCACGGGTGTCCCCCAAGGCTCTGTCCTCGGACCCCTCCTCTTCATCATTTACCTCCTTCCTCTAGGTCACATCTTCCGCAAATACGGCGTCCATTTCCACTGTTATGCTGATGACACACAGCTCTACCTGTCATCAAAACCTAACTCCACCCACCCACCCTCCATCCTCACCGACTGTCTCAATGAGCTAAATCACTGGTTTTCTAACAATTTCCTTCAACTAAACAGTAACAAAACAGAAATCATTCTTGTTGGTACCAAAAACCCTATTTCAAAATCAGAACATCTTCTCGTCCCCCTTAACAAATCTCTGCTATCCCCCTCCCCTCAGGTCAAGAGCCTCGGTGTCATCCTCGACACCACTCTCTCCTCCACCTCACACATCAACAATATTACTCGGTCTGCCTATTTCCACCTCCGTAATATTAACCGTCTCCGTCCTTCTCTCACACCCCGCTCCACAGCCATCCTGGTGCACAGTCTTGTGACTTCCCGTATCGATTACTGCAACTCCCTTCTCTACGGCCTCCCCAACAAATCTCTCCACAAGTTACAGATGGTCCAGAACTCAGCTGCCCGTGTCATCACTCAAACCTCCTACTATAACCACATCACTCCTGTCCTGCAGCAGCTCCACTGGCTCCCGGTTAAATCACGCATCATCTTCAAAATTCTACTTCTCACGTTCAAAGCTATCCACAACCTTGCCCCTCCTTATCTATCTGACCTCCTACAAATCTCCATCCCATCACGCTCTCTCAGATCCTCCTCTTCACTACATCTCCATGTACCCTCTGCCCGCCTCTCCACCATGGGGAGCAGGGCCTTCACCTGCTCTGCCCCTCACCTCTGGAACGCTCTACCACCAGACCTTCGAAACACCACCTCCCTTTCTCTGTTCAAGACAGCCCTGAAAACACATCTCTTTAGACTAGCTTATCATTAACTTTACTAAATGTATTTTTATTATTTTGCATTTTATAATCTTTATGTATTTTATATTTCAATTTGTCGCTGATAATGTTTGAACTGCATTGGTTTGTTAAGTGTCCTTGGGTGTTCTGAAAGGCGCTTTTAAATAAAATGATTATTATTATTATTATTATTATGTGAGCAGCTGGTTTCCGCTGTCATCAGCAAACTGGTTGATCCACTGTGAGAGGGTGCTGTTTATATTGCCCCTTTCATAAGTCAAATCCGCGCAATTGCCACACAGACCAGTCCGGGTTTAATCCTCCTCGGGTCACTCATAATACTACAGTTGAAGGCGGGCAGATCCCGCTCACATAAACGTGTTCATAAATGAACCCGCAACGCGGATCCAAAAGAGGCGTGGAGCAGAACTCAGCTGAGCTGAACTGGACCGCGACATATTTATTGTGGGACAGACGTCAGACGTTTACAAGTTGTCGTTTCGTGTCATTTTTAATATTTCCTCAGTAATAAATCTACAGCTGATGTCTCCCTCCAGCGCGCGCGCACACAGCTCCTCCGCTGCTCAGAGAGAGAGAGAGAGAGAGAGAGAGAGAGAGAGAGAGAGAGAGAGAAACTAACTTTTACAAGTTGCTGTTTCGTGTCATTTTTAATATTCCCTTGTTAATAAATCTGCTTGTTGATTAATCCTGCGGTCGCTCACTGATATCATCATATTCTGAGCGCGGATCCGCGGGTTGCATTCACAAGTGGGTCTGCCCAGCTCGGGTCCGGATCTGATACTACCTCTGCTCGCGGATCAGGGGCGCATCAGAGGCGAGTAAAATTTACTCGCCTATCCGCCTTTGTGTTTTTTCTGAATGCTCGTTGGAGGACTGAACACGCATCAGGCCCGGACTGAGCCGTCTTATGAAAGGGGCTTAAGACTGAGCTGAATACAGTATCTCAGACTGAGGAAGTCTTTCGGATGAGACGAAACGTTTCTACAATTTTTTTGCTCTGTTTTGTTTTGTTTTTTGAATGTCCAGAGGACCAGACTTAGCTTTTTTAGATTTTTCTACCTGGATTATTGAGCATGCATCAGGGTATTTCAGTAGCTATGTTTACATGGACATAAGTAATCGGATCAAATGGCCGTTCGGAATAAAAACGCGTCATGTAAACGCCCCGTTCTGATAATTTTTTATTTATTCAGCGCAATCCAAAAAAATTTGAGATCAGAACGAAACGGGTTGTTTATGCCGATTCATAACCCAAAAGGTGCGCATGCACATGCTTAATCTGTTTGTTTGTTTTTGATCGTGAAAAACTGACCTGACTGCGCATGTGTGACTGTCATTTCCGCCTGGCTAATGCTAATAATATTAGTATGTCGGGGAAGCAAACCTGGTCAGTGAGCAACACAACATTTGAAAAAAGGGGCAGATATAATAAGATTTATTCTTCTTTCTGCTTCCTTTCATTTTTTTTACATTGTGTACGTATCATTAATGGGATTGTCTTGTATTGTGTTTCTTTTGTAAAAAAATGAACAAATTTAATAAACATAAACAAACATTTCTACTAGAAACTTTGAAAGAGCTCAAAATGATCTGTATCACCTGTAGCTCAGTCAGGAAGTGCAGTAACGTCTCCACCTTCATTAAAACCTGTCGCAGGTCTATTTTGTGCTCTCAGGTTTGTTTACGTTCATCCTGGAAGTAAACCAGAAGTAGAACGTCTTCTTCAGTAGTTTTTTAAAGGAGAGTTCTGCACATGTCAGTACTTCTGTTCAGAACAAAGCTTGCTGCATGTAAATGCTCGTCATGAACAGATTGTGCCCATGTAAACAATTCATTCATTCATTCATTCAACCTTTATTTAGTCAGGTAAATCTTTTGAACCTCATGGGCTCATTTACGAAAGCGACCTGCTAAAACTAAAGAACAATGAACAGTAATGGTAGAATTTCCTTAAACAATAAACAATCAAACAATAAACAATAGAAAACAAAAGAGAGAGAAAAAAAATATATATATATATACATATATATATATATATATATATATATATATATACATATATATATATATACATATATATATATATATATATACATATATACACATACATACACACACATACACACATACATATATATATATATATATATATATACATATACATACATATATATACATATATATATATATATATACATACATACACACTCCTCCTTTTAACAAAGTAGCAAAAAACTAGCAAAACAGGTAGACGTATAAAATCAAAGACAGGAACAAATCTGCATTGGTTTTTGCCAGGATTCCAACAGATTCTGAAAACCATATAGAGAAGTCAAGGTCGAGAGCTTCAGATCTTTTTGTAAGATATTCCATGAAGCAGGAGCGGAGTAGGAGAAGGCCCTTTTTCCAAGTTCAGTCCTCACTGACGGAACACTGCAGGTAATCATGTCCTGAGAGCGCACGCTGTAGCTGCACTCACGCAAAGACATGTAGGAGGAGATGTATGAGGGCAGCAGACCAAGAAGTGATTTGAAGATGAAAATGTACCAGTGGAAGAGTCTGCGTGAGGTTAATGATGTCCAATTAACCAGTGAATACAGGGTGCAGTGGTGGGTACGATAATCACAACCAGTTATGAATCTTAGTGCACCATGATAGACAACATCCAACATCCGCAGGGTGCTTGTAGGAGCATTCATGTAGAGAATGTCACCGTAATCAATGGAGGGAAGGAAAGTCACAGATACAAGGCGTTTCCTAACATTCAGTGATAGACATGATCTGTTTCTGAAAAAGAAACCCAGTTTAACTTTCAGTTTCTTCACTAGGTTTTCCACGTGGAGTTTAAAAGAGAGATGTGAATCGATCAGGATACCCAGATATTTATAGGAATCAACAAACTCGATAGGTACACCATTTGAAGATAAAATCAGAGGAGGATCTGCTGGAACCGCCTTCCTATTTGAAAAAAACATCCCTTTTGTTTTATCAGCATTTAGGACAAGTTTGAGACGGAACAAATCTGACTGGATGATGTCAAAAGCGGATTGCAGTAACTGGAAAGCCTTAGCTACTGTTTTAGCTCGGCAATAAACAACTGTATCATCAGCATAGAAATGTAAGGATGCATCAGGGATGCAGTGACCTACATTAGCTATGTAGATTGTAAAGAGAGTGGGTCCTAAAACTGAGCCTTGTGGTACACCATTTTTAACTGTTAAATAGCTGGAAAAAGTACCGTTATGTTGAACACATTGCCTCCGATTGGAAAGATAGTTAGAAAACCAACCGATGGTGTGATCAGAGAAACCGATTTCTGAGAGCTTATGACACAGGATGTTATGATCCACAGTATCAAAAGCTTTAGACAGGTCTAAGAAAAGTGCAGCACAATAGTCCTTAGCATCCAATGCTTCAACAACATCATTCAGAACCTTCAGAGAAGCAGTTGTTGTGCTGTGTTTTTTCCTGAAACCAGATTGATGAAGAGGTAAGATGTTAAATGAGTCCAGATAGTTTTTGATCTGAGAGTTTATCAGTTTTTCTAGAACCTTGGCTAAGATGCAGAGTTTAGAGATCGGTCGATAATTGTTCAATGAGGTGGGGTCACCTCCCTTCAGCAAAGGAAGAACAAAGGCTGTTTTCCAAGCATCCGGAATGGTGTTTTGGCTTATGGACAGATTAAAGATGTGGGTCACAGGGACTGTGATGATATGAGCAGCCAGCCTTAAGAAATAAGGTGGAAGTTCATCTGGACCTGCAGATTTTTTAGGATCAAGATCATTTAACAGTTTATTTACCTCACTGACTGAGAACGGAGAAAAAGAGAAGGTGTGATTAACAGATGGTTGACTTGTAGGAGGGATTTGATTTGTAGAAGTTTGATTATTAGATAAAGTGGCTGATTTTCCGTTTGTAACTGTGTCAAATAATGAACTAGAAGCAACAAAATGTTTATTGAAACAGTTCAGGATCTCGTGCTTATTTGACACAGGAACAGAGTCAACAAGAAATTGTGATGGGAGGTCAGATGATGATTGGGGGGTGCCTGAGAGAGATTTGATGGTTTTCCAGAATTTTTTAGGATCGTTTAGATTTTTGGAGGTCTGAGATAAGAAGTAGTTACGTTTTGCGGCTTTGATGGCAGTTGTACATTTATTCCTTAGCTGCCTAAATTTCAACCAATCAGTGTCTGAGTGTGATTTTCTCGCTGCGGCCCAAAGATGATCTCTCCAGTGCAGGAGATCAGCTAGTTCAGGAGTAAACCAGGGGCTGTCACGGCTCTTTATCCTGAACTGCCGGAAAGGTGCGTGTTTGTTTACAAAGAGAATGAAACTATTGCGAAAATAGTTCCAAGCGGTGTTCACGTCATTGATTTGTAGGATACGTTGCCAATCAAAGAGGGATAGATCCCAAAGGAATGACTGTTCACTGAAACGTTTCAAATCCCTTTTTTGAATTATTCTGGGCTTAGCAGGTGGAAGTTTAGTAGATCTAAGAGCTGCTATTACGGAATGATCACTCAAAACGTTGGCAAATACACCTATACCAGGAAATTTGTGAGGTGCATTTGTGAAAAACAGATCTAAGATAGAAGATTTTTCGGGACATTTTATGTTTGGTCTGGTGGGAGAATCGATAAGTTGTGTTAGGTTGAGAGATAGGCAACATTCTTTGAATTTATCACAGAGGGGGGTCGACTTATTCCAATCAATGTTGAAATCTCCAGCCAAAACGATCTCATTGTGTTTTAAATTTCCTATGAATTCAGTCAGGGAGGACAGAGCTTCAGGTGTTGCGGAGGGGGGACGATAACAACCAACAACAGTTAAGGGCTGACCTCCTTTCAAAGTGATGTTCACAGCTAAAGCCTCAAACTGGTTTGCGATTGTTTTTTTAGATGCAATCCTGGCAGCCAAAGAATCTCTGATGTAAATAGCGACTCCACCTCCCCTTGTATTACGGTCACAACGATAGATCTTAAATTCATTGATTGCCAAGTCATTTTTCAAAACAGAATCGTTGAGCCAAGTTTCAGAGATAACGATCACATCTGCCCCAGAAGAAGTGATTAGGATTTTCAATTCATCAAGTTTTTTTAGAAGGCTACGAGCGTTTACATGCAGAAAACGGAGACCTGAAATATTTTTAAACTCATTAGGTGTACAGTAGTTAGTGATTGGCCCTGGGTTTGGCTGAATCCCTGAGATCAATAACAACATTAATATCAGACATTTACTTGACTTCTTTGTCAGTGATGTGTAATTACAGGATTTAACAGTGTGACAATACATTTGAACAAGGGCGTCAGAAGCATCCGTAATGTGGGGGGGGACAACTGATGTGTGTAGGTGTGTGCGCACATGTGTGCGCACGTGAGTGTGTGTGCTTGAAAAGAAAAGTGTACACTAGTGTTCAAAAAAGCAACATTTCACCTAGATTTCCTTTATTTCCACACATTTAAAGAATGTTTCACCAAGTTTGTGTAAATTCAGCTGTGGGTTTTCAAGACATTTTAACTTTAATGCACTTCAACACACAGACTCAGATCGGCACTATTTGTGTTTATAGAGAAATAAAAACATCACCACTGCACTTTTTTATTTTTTTATTTTACTTGTGTTCAACACTACTCATCTAAAGGATGTTTCTCACGAAGCTTCAGGACAATAAGGTGTGAGGTTTTAAAGACATTTCAACTTTAATGCACCTGAACACACAGCGTCTCTTCCACCTGCAGTGTCTTACCGCGTCACAGTTACTGCTAAGCTAAGCTGCTACAGATGTAGTGCTCCTCTCAAGCATCCTCCTAACCATGTGCAGTATATATGTTTATGATCAACCCCCCACCGCGGTCAACAACTGCCAGCATTAAGCTCGCTAAACTGGCAAGCGAGCAACTCAGAGGTGTCTCCATCTCAACCTGTACACGTTTTCTGCCAAGGCAGGGAGAGACGTAGAGGAGAAACACTGCGGCTGCTGCTGTGTAGAGCTGGAGGTAACCAGGAAAACCTGGAGTGAAGTTTTAGTGGCTTGAGTATTCTTCTATTAATCAAGTGGAATGGATTTGTTTCTGTAGCCGAGGATCAGACCCCTTTGGCCCCTCCCACTGGTGGGAAGGGGGACCCACGTCTCCTCTTCGGGCTGTGCCCGGCTGGGTTCCATGGGTAAAAGCTCGACCACCAAGCACTCGCCAGCGTGCCCCACCTCCGGGCCTGGCTCCAGAGTGGGTTCCCTCGCCCGGTGACCCACGTCCAGGCAAGGGAACATTTAGTCCACAAGATCTCGGATACAAGCGGCTGAAATGAGTTTTCTCCGCAGGGTGTCTGGACTCTCCCTTAGAGATAGGGTGAGAAGCTCAGTCATCCGGGAGGGACTCGGAGTAGAGCCGCTGCTTCTCCACATCGAGAGGAGCCAGTTGAGGTGGCTCGGGCATCTGGTTAGGATGCCTCCTGGACGCCTCCCTGGTGAGGTGTTCCGGGCATGTCCCACTGGGAGGAGACCCAGAGGAAGAAGACCCAGGACACGCTGGAGGGCCTATAGCCCGGTGCAGAGCTCCGCGCTGGACCGAGTCCCGTGCCACGCGCTGCGCGTGGGGGGTTCACAGCAGAGCACAGCGTGAGCAACGTGTGTGCTCCAACAGAGCTCTGCTTTCTTCTCACGTTCTCTGTGAGCGGAGGGGGTCAGTTCAGTCCCCCTCCGCGTGCAGCTGATTGGTCAGACACCGCGCTTCGCGTAGGCGCTCGTAAAATTGGAGCTTGGCGCGCTCGCGTGAACGTTCAAAGGGCTTGTGCAGCGGCGACCTCACGGCGCTCACACAGCGGGGCGCCGCGCTCGCTCAAGCGCGGAGCTCTGCGCCGGCCTTATGTTTCTCGGCTGGCCTGGGAACGTCTTGGGATTCCCCCAGAGGAGCTGCTCCAAGTGGCTGGGGAGAGGGAAGTCTGGGCCTCCCTACTTAGGTTGCTACCCCCGCGACCCGACCCCGGATAAGCGGAAGACAATGGATGGATGGAATGGATTTGTTCACGAAGAAAGAGAAACGGCGCCGACTGAACTGTTTCATAATAAAAGTAGGGGGGTCCAAATGAATGTTTTTGAATGTTTGTTTTTTTATGTGGGGGGACAAGTCCTTTTAACAAATAAATGGTTGTGACGGCTATGCATTTGAATTATTTAATCTGAAAACATTTCAATTCTGTCAAAAACAATTGCTCATGTAAACATAGCTAATGGGGTGATATAAGATTTTTTTTCTTCTTTCTGCACTCTTTTCATTCAATGTTTTCTTTTTGATGAATTTGTTTTATTTTGTCTCTTTTAAATGAATGAATAAATGAATTAAATAAAATATTAAATAGCTTTATATCTGCTAAGTTCATGGCATAAACCAACACAGACATGTTCCTGTTTTTAGTATTTTACATCGCTTTATAATGTAGCTGTTTATTATGATATGATGCGAAGCCACGGAGCTCCAGGGGGAAGCTGAGAGCAGCTGCACGGAATCAGAGCGCCCATCCCGGGATGAAAAAGAAAAACACACCGCTGAAGACCCAGAGCTCGAATGTCCAGCGTAAAACTAACTTGACCGCAGTTTAATGTGGCGCTATGGCTGTGCAGACATTGAACGCTGCTGTCTTGTGGTGGTTAGTGTAAAATGCTTCCACACAATGGACATGTTACGATGAAAAGTCAGCTAGCTGCTAGCTAAGATGCTACTCACCAGTGTTGCCAGAACTTGCGACAGAAACAAGCGACCAGCTCCATGAAAACAATCCCAAAACAAACGATCTGCTCTTTGAAAACAATCCCAATACAAACTACCCGCTCTTTGAAAACAAGCCCAAAACAAGCCCAACTGAGTACCCCTCAGTCCTCACACTGTAGCTGGCTGCAAACTTTGAAATGGATTTCTTGAATGTGAGGCGGGTCTTATTACTCAAGGTTCATGAGACATGCCTCCGCTCAGGAAAACCATTCCATAGTTTGAAGCCAACGTGTAACATGGATTGGAAATATCAGAGTCAGAGAGAGTCTTTATTGTCATTTGCACCGCATGTGGTACATGTGATGAAAACGAGATTATGTACACGAGGTCCCAGTTACATCCAACAACAATGAAAGAGAAAAACAGTAATAACATCTAGAACTAACTAAGAAAAACATCAACTAGTAATACACTAAGCCTAATATAGTGGGAATAAACAGCAGCACGAACATGAGTTTGTATGAGCAGATGGTCACAGATGAACACAGCAACAAGAAAACAGATCAGCATCAGCATGATGTGATATTTTGCAGTGTTTATTTTTTATTTTATTTTTATTTATTCATGAGTCTAACAGCCTCAGGGTAGAAGCTGTTCCTCAGTCTAGTGGTTCTACACTTGATGCTCCTCAACCTCCGTCCTGAGGGGAGTGGGGCAAAGAGTGAGTGTGCTGGATGAGTGAGGTCTTTCATGATGCAGGTGGCTCTTTTCCTGCATCTGGAGGTGTAAATGTCTGTGATTGTGGGGAGACTGACTCCAACAGACTTCTGTGCAGCCTTCACCACTCTCTGTAGAGCTTTCCTCTCTTCAACTGTGCAGCCTCCATGCCACACGTTGATGCTGGAGCACAGGACGCTCTCCACTGCACACCTGTAGAAGGAGGTGAGAACTGGGCTGCTCAGACCAGCTCGTCTCAGCCGTCTGAGGAAGTAGAGTCTCTGATGACCTTTCTTGATCAGGCTGGTGGTGTTGTTGCTCCAGCTGAGGAGCAACAGCTCCAGATATCGGCAGGTTGGATCGAAAAAAATCTGATACGTAAATGATGCTGGTATCGGAGGCTGATACCGAATCAGATTGACCCCATCCCTACCTCCAACTAGTCATTTTTTTAGTCTTTAACTTGTCAGCCTGTAACCGGCCATGCTGTAGCTGGTCAACCTATAACTTGTCAGTATGTAACTGGTCAGTCTTTAACTGGTCAGCCTGTAACCAGTCAGCTTGTAACTGGTCAGCCTCTAATTGGTCAGCTTATAACTTGTCAGCCTGTAGCTGGTCAGCCTGTAACTACTGTAGTCAGTTTGTAACAGTTCAGTTTGTAACTGGTCAGCCTGTAGCCCGTCAGCCTGTAACTACTGTACTGTAGTCAGTCTGTAGCCCATCAGCCTGTAACTACTGTACTGTAGTCAGTCTGTAGCCCATCAGCCTGTAACTACTGTACTGTAGTCAGTCTGTAGCCCATCAGCCTGTAACTACTGTACTGTAGTCAGTCTGTAGCCCATCAGCCTGTAACTAGTCATTTTGTAACTGGTCAGCCTGTAACTGGTCAGCCTGTAACTGGTTAGTCTGTAACTGTTCAGCCTGTAACCGGTCAGTTTGTAAATGGTCAGCATGTAATTTAAAGGGAACTGACATTTTTTGTAAAACCTCAGTACAGAACCAGTTTAAAGAGTCGGTCTACATCAATACAGGGGATAAGTTTGTGGAATATTTTGGAAAACGATGTAAAAAAAGTAAAGTCTATTTCTATATTTAAAAAAATGATTAAGAATAACTTGTTGAAAAGATATATTTAATTTTTTGTTAATTTTGGAATGTAACTAGAAATGTAAATGTATGATGAGTTCTTTATTTTGTTATACTATTTATAGATGATCAATGTTTTAAATTGATTATTTGAACTGATTTTTGTTTAAAAAGGGAGCAGATATGATAAGATTTTTTTTCTTCTTCTCTTTCTGGGTGGAGTTTGCATGTTCTCTCCGTGCATGCGTGGGTTTTCTCCGGGTGCTCCGGTTTCCTCCCACAGTCCAAAAACATGCATGTTAGGCTGATTGGTAACTCTAGATTGACCCTGGGTGTGAGTGAGACAGGTCCTTCTTGTAAATGAGTCCCCATGGCTCAACGAGGCTAGCCTGTATAAATAAAGGTTGAATGAATGAATGAATTTTAGATTTTTTTTTCTTTCTTGTTTTTCATTATTGTGAATTGTAATTTCAACTTCTTGCTTCAAATCTGAAATGAATGAATAAAAATAAAAAAAATAAAAAAAGGTCATCCTGTAACTGGTCAGCCTGTAACTGGTCAGCATGTACCTGGATAGTCTACAACTGTTTATCCTGTAACCTTTCAACCTGTAACTGGTCAGTCTGTAACTGGTCAGTTTGTAACTGGTCAGTCTGTAACTGGTCAGTTTGTAACTGGTCAGTCTGTAACTGGTCAGTTTGTAACTGGACAGTTTGTAACTGGTCAGTTTGTAACTGGTCAGTCTGTAACTGGTCAGTTTGTAACTGGACAGTTTGTAACTGGACAGTTTGTAACTGGTCAGTCTGTAACTGGTCAGTCTGCAACTCGTCAGTCTGTAACTGGTCAGTCTGTAACTGTTCAGTCTGTAACTGGTCTGTCTGTAACTGGTCAGTCTGTAACTGGTCAGTTTGTAACTGGTCAGTCTGTAACTGGTCAGTCTGTAACTGGTCAGTCTGTAACTGTTCAGCTTGCAGCTAGTCAGCCTGTAACCGGTCAGTCTGTAACTGGTCAGTTTGTAACTGGTCTGTCTGTAACCAGTCAGGCTGTAACTGGACAGTTTGTAACTGGTCAGTCTGTAACTGGTCAGTCTGCAACTCGTCAGTCTGTAACTGGTCAGTCTGTAACTGTTCAGTCTGTAACTGGTCTGTCTGTAACTGGTCAGTCTGTAACTGGTCAGTCTGTAACTGGTCAGTTTGTAACTGGTCAGTCTGTAACTGGTCAGTCTGTAACTGTTCAGCTTGCAGCTAGTCAGCCTGTAACCGGTCAGTCTGTAACTGGTCAGTTTGTAACTGGTCTGTCTGTAACCAGTCAGGCTGTAACTGGTTAGTCTGTAACTGGTCAGCCTGTAATCTGCCTGGTTAGCCAGTCTGTAACCAGTCAGGCTGTAACTGGTTAGTCTGTAACTGGTCAGTTTGCAACTGGTCAGTTTGTAACTGGTCAGTCTGTAACTGGTCAGTCTGTAACTGGTCAGTCTGTAACTGTTCAGCTTGCAGCTAGTCAGCCTGTAACCGGTCAGCCTGTAACCTGCCTGGTTAGTCAGTCTGTAACCAGTCAGGCTGTAACTTCACATGAATGTGAAGAAGACAACGGAGATGATTGTGGACTTCAGAAGGAACAAACACACCCATGCCCCACTGATAATAGGTGGGTCTGCAGTGGAAGTGGTCTCCAGCTACAAATACTTGGGTGTACACATGAATGATAACCTCAG
>JBBPBX010008579.1:25990-36910 GCA_038048925.1 Garcialebias charrua
TCTACTTGAAACCTCAAAGTGTCATGACCTGCTGAGTGCAGCTCTGATTTAATGTCACATTTTTACACAAAGTCATGACTGAACGTTCATTTCTTGCTAATCTTTTATTTCCAGTTGTTGTCGCCTGCGTCAGGTCCAAGCTCTGCTCCATGGAGGAGGAACTTCCTGTCCTGATGGTATCCTCTGCTCTCTGGGTCTGTTTGGTTTTAAACCAGTCTTTATTTACCTGACCCGGTGTTTACCGGACGTCTGAGTCTGCAGCCAACAGATGAAAACATGTTTTTGATTATTTCAGGAATCGACAGCAGATATAACGCGGGCTGCACCGAGCTGGCAAAATACATTTTCTATGAGCTTTATGGACAGAATCAGCTGAACCTGGAGCAGGACTTGGAAGAGTTTCCTGAAGAAACGTTGGACGGTGATTGTTGACCCCAGTATTTTAAACCCTGTCGTTCTCTTGCCTTTGGTTTTTATGCTGCTCTTGTCTCGACCCGTCAGACGTGATCCTCCTGATAAAGGCCGAGTGTGTTCACCTTTACTGCAACCCACAGAACTACGGCTACCTGTTGCCCTACGTGTCCCATTGGAGGAACCTGCGCCTCTACTGCATGATGGAGACCGAGGTAAAAAACCTGTTGTTTCCTGTGTTTCATGGTTCCTGCCTGTTTAAACCAGGGGAATCTCTGAAGTCTGAAAACACGTTATTCTGGATCTGAATCCCATCTCCATCCTCTACCCCTAAATCCACGATCGGGTCGTGGAGGAAACGAATTTAGGAGATAAACCCAGACCTCCCTCTCCGTCTACACACTCCCAGCTTCTCCTGGCAGACTCCTAAGTATTCTCAGACCAGAGGATATACAATCCCTCCAGAGAGTTCTGGGTCTGCCTGGAGGTCTCTTCTCAGTGGAGTGTGCCTGACAAATCTCCAGAGAGAGGCGTCCAGGAGGCATCATGATCAGATAAACCTCCTCAGCTGACTCCTCCCCTCATCCCTCCAGATGATGAGCTGCTCACTGTATCTCTTGGGCTGAGCCCGGCCACTTATATCTGGTTCTGTAGGTGCTGATTCAATGTTTCCCCTACCTTAATGCAAGGAGGGGCCCCGCCCTGCCAACTGAAATGTCCTTCACCCACAACTCCCCCCACTGTGATCCAAACCTCATTACCACAAATGAGTGTTGGAACGTAGACAGACTCAGTGAATCCACAGCTTTGCTTTTGGACTAAACAGTTTATTCACCATGGCTGACCGGAGCAATGTCCTCATTATTGAGGACGAGGCCCCGCTTCATCCTACATCACTCAGAAACAAGACCTGAACTCCTCCACCTGGAGGATCTGAATCCATCCAAATATATTTTGTAACCCTAAGCAGAAGTTTGACGTCTTCGTCTCAGTGAAACTGTCTTCATCTGCCTCCAAGAAGGACGGGTGATCATGTAACTGCCTGTGTGTGTTTGTTAGCAAAATATCTTACAGACCACCCGGTGGATTTTAACGACACTCTCAGAAAAGAAATTGTTTTTTGAACGTCCCAGTGTTTGGACCAGGGGTCGGCAACCTTTAGGATTAAAAGAGCCATTTCTGACCTTTTGTCCACTAAATTAAACGTGTCCAGAGCCGCAAAACCTGCTGCAATCGTCATTATCAACTGGTGGTCCGTGGGCCACTTTATGTCTGTTAGAGGAGGCTTTCCTGGCCTGTAGGCATGAAATTATAAAACTAAAAACATCAGATGATTGTTAACATTTTGTGTTATTTTTACATTTTGAGACAAAAGAAAATACTAGATTCCTTTTTTTCCATCCATCCATCCATCCATCCATCCATCCATCCATCCATCCATCCATCCATCCATCTATCATCGTCTTTACCCATTTCTTTCTTTTCGGGTTGCAGGGGTCACTGGTGCCCATATCCAGGTCGCAGGTCTATCGACTGGATTCTTGTAAAGAAAAAATATATATTTTGCCATGTTTTTAAAACCTAAAACAGTGAAATGTGCAGGCTTGTGCATGTTTTATTTATATTTTGGAGAAATTGAGTATCCTACTTTGAAGAAATAAATCATTAAGTTAAAGTGATTATAATTTACTATGTGTATTAGTACAAGTATCCACATATTTTCAAAGGAAGTGACAGGAAAACTGATGAAACTAGTTATTTTTTGTTGTGGATATAACCTGTTCTTCTTTTTTGGGCTTTAATCAAATTATTTCATTTTGATTTGTGTATTATTTGTTTTATTGTATGGATTTTTTTGTATTTTAAATGAAATGAATAAATTGTTTTGGAATTTGGAATTTTAGTTTCTTTTATTTTTAACTTGGACATTTTGTTTTGGTTCGACTCACAGTTGTTGTTTTTTCTGCCGCTCGGGGAAACAACGTTTTTATAAGTCTGTGAAATTTTGAACTCCTCGGAGACGTCGGCTCACCTCCTCCTCCACAGGTTAAACTGTTTTAAACTGAAGCCGCTGAGTGTGAATCGTTTCGCTCTCACTTCCTGTTCCAGTACGAAGACGAAGAAGCAGCAGAAGAATTTAAAATCTCCAGTTTTGTCGCGATGGTGCAGGACTGCCATCGGATCGGCGTCCCCTACAGCTCTCAGGGTGAGTTTGTTTTCATTCACGTTTATCCCCTCCGCTCACAGGCAGCTAAAAACGAGAGGACGTTGTTTTTCTTTCAGGACATGTCCAGAAGTTTGACGTCTTCATGGTGGAAAAGTGGCCCCTGATCCAGGCGTTTGCCCTGGAAGGCATCGGAGGAGGAAGTTTCTTCACCATCAAATACAAGGTGCGCTTAAAATACGTTAAAAACAGCATTTCAATGTCCACAATGTTCTCCAGCTCCTCTTCTGTTTCTTCATTGTCCAGCTGATGGACATGAGTGAGAAGCTGTGGCAGGTTTATAACCGACTGGACCCGGTGTCCCTGGAGAACCTCCTGGCCGAGGTAAAAACCAGTTCAGCAACAAAGAATCCGTTCTATGGAAGGGTATTGCTGTCATCCATGAAATAATAATTTTTGAGCTTATGTAGTAAAAACATGATACGTAGTCAAAGTCAAGTCAAAGTCAACTTTATTGTCAGAACTGCAATATGTACAGGACATACACAGGATTGAAATTGCGTTTCTCTCAGTCCCTCGGTGCAACAGTAACCATTTAAACACTAAAACACTGAACACTACACTACACTAAAACACATTTAAACACTACACTATGTAGTAATAACGTGATATTATGTAGTAATAACGTGATTTGTAGTAAAAACGTGATACGTATGTAGTATTAATGTGATATTATGTAGTAATAACGTGATATGTAGTAAAAACGTGATATTATCTAGTAATAACGTGATATGTAGTAAAAACGTGATACGTACAGTATGTAGTAATAACTTAATATTATATAGTAATAACGTGATATTATCTAGTAATACGTGATATGTAGTAAAAACGTGATACGTATGTAGTAATAATGTAATATTATGTAGTAATAACGTGATATTATCTAGTACCGTAAACACCGGAGGAAAATACGCTCCGGTGTTTAATATGCTTTGTCAAATTATTAACAATAAACAAGAAAAAATTGTACACAATACGCCTCGGTGTTTAATGCGCGTCATCGCCACGCACGCGTCAGCTTTGTTCTGATCAAGATGGCGGCGACAGAAGCAAGCCAGTACGAAGAACTTCACAAGGAAACACGGTAAAAACAATTTTTTTTTTGCGAGAAAAAATATATTTCTTAGCTGACTTTATAGAAGACGTGCTCCTGAGTTTAACGAAATGTTCAAATCAGCTGGATTAAAAAAAAAAGTTCGCCGAATTTTAGGCAGGCGGTCCGGGTCGGACCGGACGCTTTGTTTCTTTAAATTTAGCTACCGGTAAATAAACGCTTAAAAAAATATTTCTTACCTGACTTTATAGCAGACAGTCCCCCTGAGCTCAACCAAATGTGAAATCAGCTGGATTTAAAAATCCGCGGTGTGGTTTACGGTATCTTGCTAACAAAAACAGCTACATCCACAGCCAGGGCGAGCAGCGACAGAGTCAGTCCGACCAAAGGAGGCTTTTTTCGGACACATGCAAGTACACCTCGCTGAGCAGCTAGAAACGTCTGGAAGTGGCCCTCTTCCTCTTCGCTCTCTGAGTCCTCTGCTGCTGCCCAGAGCGCCCATAGCGGCCGAAACTGGTACTGCACCATTTTTGCCCAAAATGTAAAACGGCGAATCAGAGCGAAAAATTGGTCTAAAAATATGGGGAAAAATCCATAAATAATACTCTTCAGTGTCTGATACGCAGGACATTAAAATGAGCAAAAATACAGCGTATAATACACCGGAGAATACGGCAATAACGGGATATGTAGTAAAAACGTGATACGTATGTAGTAATAACGTTATATTATGTAGTAATAATGTGATATTATGTAGTAAAAACGTGATACGTATGTACCGTATTTTCTGGAATATAGGTCGCACCTGAATATAGGTCGCATTGTCCAATTTTTGCCAAAGAATTGGAAAAATCCAAATCTATAGGTCGCACCTGAATATACAGTAGGTCGCACCTACGTCAAAATGTGGACCGTGTTTAGCTCTGCTGCAAATGTCTGCCACAGGAGCGCACAGCAAGGCTTTTAAGAAGATTAACACTTAAAAACAATTATTTGTTTGATAAAAATTATAGCAAATATGTGTCTGAGCTGAACTTTTCTTTAATAAATGAATAATTTTAGCAGGATAAACACCTAAAAATATATATTTGTTAGCTGACATTATTGTAAGAGTGTGTCTCAGTTTAATTTTTGTTAATAAATGATTACAAATCAGCTTATTTTATAAAAAGCCATAAATAGGTTGCACCTGAATATAGGTCGCAGGGCATGCAAAAATGATAAAAAGCCGCGACCTATACTCCAGAAAATACGGTAGTAATAACGTGATACGTATGTAGTAATAACGTGATATTATGTAGTAAAAACGTGATACGTATGTAGTAATAACGTGATATTATGTAGTAATAACGTGATACGTATGTAGTAATAACGTGATATTATGTAGTAATAACGTGATGACAGCAATACCCTTCCGTACGTTTCAGATGAACAGAATAAATAAAAATGTTTTTATTGAGTTCGGAGCAGCTGTTGGTTTATCTCAGATGATAAATGTGTCGAAACGTTCTCATGAGGTTCTAAGTTCTGACCCATGTGGTTCTTGTTCTTCGTCAGGACCTGGGGTGTTTTGAGAAGCAGTGGAACAGCTTCTTCTCCAGCCTGGACCTGGAGACTCACCTGTCCATCCTAGACCTGTCTGAGGCCCAGGCAGGGGAGGTGTGTTTTCCCCCCAGCAGACTCCAACATGGCTGTATGGTTTGGAAAACACAAGCACGAGTCGTTGTCGTTCATCATTGGGGGTGGGGGGTAGGGTTAGGGTCACTTTAAAGACTCAGACTGATCCGAGTCACTAAAATGATCTAGGTCACCCAAAACATTCAAAGTAGAAGATTCTACACTCCGGTAAACAAACGGCTCACAGACGATGGAACAAATACTTTTTGTTCTAAAATTATTTTCAGACATTCTTTAATTTATCCCAGTTTGTTTGTTTTAATGAAGTTTTTCTTGTCTCTCCGCAGGCGTTTCGTACTTTCTACATTCATGGACTGATTTCAAACAACATCACAGAGAAAAGGTCTCTTTACAAGTTCTGTCTGAATTTTGTCGATTCCAGATGTTTGTTTGTTTATCAATATAAAAATATAAAAATGAACATGTATCTGTGCCGTAATACATGTTTCTGTTTCTCAGTAAACGCCGTCAGCCATTAGTGCTGTTCGGGAAACATTCGTCTTCAGAGGATCTGGACAGTTATTCCTTCAACTTTCCCTCAGAGAGCCATCAGGTCCGGAACACGGGTTCTGAAGGTTCTGCAGCCCAGCACATGGTGAGGAGCTCAAACTGAACAAAACCAGGTCTGTGGCCTGGGTTTACTGTAGGAGACGGACCACGGACTAAACTCCAGAGTTTCTATTTGACTGAATAACCTTCAATAAAAGAAAAACTAAAATAAAACTAGCCGCAGCGCCTCCTGGTGACAGAGTCTGGAACAACACGTGATCGTCCTTTAAGCTAAACAACTGGGAGATAAAGTTAGGGAGGCCAGACTGAGATGGTTTGGACATGTCCAGAGGAGGGACAGTGGGTATATTGGTAGAAGGATGTTAGAAATGCAGCTGCCAGGAAAAAGACAAAGAGGGAGACCAAAGAGGAGATATATGGATGCAGTTAGAGAGGACATGAAGGTAGTTGGAGTGAGGACAGAGGATGCAGAGGACAGAGTGAGGTGGAGGAGGATGACTCGCTGTGGCGACCCCTGAAAAGGGAAAAGCCGAAAGAAGAAGAAGAAGAAGAAGAAGATTACTGCGGCTGTTGTCTCACGTAAATAAAACCACAGTTTGTCACTTTAGCTCATTTGATCCGTCATTTTTTAAAATTATTTCCTCTATTTCATCAGAAGAAACTTATGAAATTAAAAATGTTATTTATTAGTGTCCTGAACCAAACACAAAGTTTCATAAAACAAGCTTTAACAGCAAAAACAGTAAACTTTCAAATAAGATAAACCATAAAACCTATTTTTAAAATAGGATTCACCTGTCCGTAACTAAAACAAGCCAATGTCTGCTTATCTAAATCTTTAAAACTATGATTAATAAAACCAACTCCTTCCTTTTAGACCTGACTAAAAGAGATTCCAGTTCGACCGAGCAGCAAACTGGAATAACTTTGACCTTGTTCGGTCCAGACTTCAGATGTAAACAATAAATTGTTGTCCTGAAGCCAAAGTGAAGCTCCTTCAGACAAACAGTGATTTGTGTAGACGAGGAACTAAGAAGGGAGCAGACCCAGAACAGCCTTATGTAGAAATACATACCAATGATTTAATTTATGGATAGACGAGGAGGACCATCAGCCGGGACTCACAACTCAGTGAAGTGTCGAGGTTTTCTTTATTTTTATTTTCTTTATTTATTCATTCATTTCAGATTTGAAGCAAGAAGTTGAAATTACAATTCACAATAATGAAAAACAAGAAAGAAAAAAACCAAAACAAACAAATCTAAAATAAAAGGAAGCAGAAGAAGAAAAAAATCTTATCATATCTGCTCCCTTTAAAAAAAATCAGTTCAAATAATCAAATCAAAACAATGATCATCTATAAATAGTATAACGAAATAAAGAACTCATCACACGTTTACATTTCTAGTACATTTCAAAATTAACTAAAATTTAAATATATATTTTCAACAATTTAGTCTTAATCATTTTTTTAAATATAGAAATAGACTCTACTTTTTTTTACATCATTTTCCAAAATATTCCACAAACTTATCCCCTGTATTGATGTAGACCAACTCTTTAAACTGGTTCTGTATTTAGGTTTTACAAAAATGTCTGTTCCCTTTAAATTATAACAACTTTTCCTTCTGACAAAAAGCGTTTGAATGTTTGGAGGTAGTATCGTGTTTTGAGCTTTATACATTACTAAAAGAATATTAGACGGTAGTCCACCAAATTGTAAAACGTCAATAGTTTCAATTGACGAAACAATAACAGTTTTAGGATCTGTAATTAAACAAAGAGCTCCACGATAAACAACCAGGTAAGCGAAATACAGAGAAGACTCCAGCATGTGTAAACCATCACCAGAATCTAGAACTGACAAACCTCGCAGCAACGAGTTAAGGCCCCGGTATAGCTCTGCGTTCGGCTGAACGCCGCTCGACGCCGTTCGAGCGCGAGGCACAAGCGTACCCCCGCAGGGCACGAACGCGCAAAGCTCAAATTTTACGACCGCGTACGCGAGGTGCGTTGTCTCACAATAAACTGCCCGGCGCCGGACTGTTTTGTATGTGACACAAATGTATTAAATTCCTCTTCTTCATCCCTGATCTGGCCTTTTCTTTTGTTTTTTTGCCAAAAGTCAAGTGATCGCTTCCTCCTCCGCTGACTCCATGACTGAAATGATGAGGAAATGAATGAATTTGTCACGAGCGAATTAAACTCGGGTCCTACGTGGCTGCGCGAGGTTCTGCAGATTTCCTGGTGGGCTGTGGGCTGCAGGACCAGCGCTCCCTGTTTTTTTTTTTTTTTAACTTTTTAATAAGATATAAACACAGAACACCGCTGCGCTGAAGCTGCCGGCTCGCCTTTTTTTCTCTCCCCCCGACCTGTCAATCAATTCAGTAGTAGGCGTGTCAGCAAATGACCAATCAGCGAACGCTCTGCGCTGTGGCTTCTCAAATGACATCAAGAATTTGGAGCGGAAACGCGAGAATGAACGCAGAGCTGTGCGGATGAACGCGCGCACGGAGCGGCGTTTGGCTGAACGCAGAGCTATACCGGGGCCTTTACTTTAGAAGGAAGGCAGGATCTGCTTCTGAAGGAAAATCCTGGTTTTAATGTTAGTCTCTTACCTAAATATTAAATATGTGACTTAAGGGAGAGAGTATCATCAGGAATAATTTACACAAGCATTTAACTGAGAAACCTGTTGGAGAGCCTTGAACACCAGAGGCCTTAGCCTTTACGTGAAAGAACATCCCGTTTGGTTTTGTTTGCTTTAAAGTCATGTTTTAATGTATTGAAACTGATAAAGTCTGACTGTAGAGAATGGACTGCATCGTTTGGTGTTGAAGCAGCTAAATATACAATTAATATAATAAATGTGTCATCAACTTAAAAACAAAATGCTACATTTTGTTCATTGTAATCCATACAGTTGATATAAATAATAAAAAGTAACGGACCCAGAATGGTTCCCTGAGGCACCCCTTTGGTTCTTTTGAGGGAGGTAGAGCATGTTCACAGAGCATGGACACACTCAGATGTTTGTCAGGGAATTTTCAAACCATTAAAAAGTTTAGACGTCAACTGAAATAAGTTTTTTTTAAATATAAAAATGTGTTTTATTGAACAAAATATAACAAAACAGCAGAACCTAATAAAAGTACATTTAAAAACCCTTCAAACAATTTAAAATATAATGGAAAGTATTTTTAATTAATAAAATATGGAAGTTGGCTTCATTTTCCTTTGACTGTAAGTATTTGGTAATTTTCTTAAAAGTGATAAATATATCCGCTGAATTTAAAGATTGATTGTTTGTTTGTAAGCAGGTTCTTCAATGCGTCGCTCCTATAGGACCGCTGTCGTGCTCCCGGACGTATTTCTTTGGTTCTACCCACAGCCCATACATCGGTGAGATTTACTGAATAAGTTACTGTATGTCATGTTGACCAACTGCATCAGTGGTTCCTAAAGCGGGGGTCCAAACCCCACTGTGGACTGGAAACAACAAGTGGGCCAAATTCTCCACCTCACAAGCTTAAACTTGATCTGGAGTTTGTTGAAATTTGGTGATTAATTTGCTGGCTTTATAACAGTGCTGCTTTGGAAGCTCAGTTTGTATTGGTCTGGAGTGATGTCATTCGAAATTCCAGCCTCATGAAAGAGCTTCACATTGACACCAAACATTATATAGGTCCTCTGAATATTGAATGTCCAGAGGACCAGACTTAGCTTTTTAAGATTATATAGGGGGATTTCCCATTGCTACGGCAAAAGAAAAAAGTCAACTTCAAAGGGGAATATAAGAATCATTTCTGAGGATATACCTGTTAGAACAAGTTGATTAAAAGGTAAATTAAGAAGATTAAATGTTGTTTTAGTTCATAAGATTCTGCCTTTATGAACTCATTTTTCCAAAAATCTCAATTACATCAAAAATAAACATTTTCACTTTTTTTTTTGCTGCTCAGTCTGAGGTCAGTACAGCTCGGGTCACATTTGTTTACTTCAAGAGTCAGAGAGAGAGTCAGAGAGTCTTTATTGTCATTTGCACCGCATGTGGTACATGTGATGAAAACGAGATTATGTACACGGGGTCCCAGTTACATCCAACAACAAATGCAAGAGAAAAACAGTAATAACATCTAGAATTAACTAAGAAAAACATCTAGAATTAACTAAGAAAAACATCAACTAGTAATACACTAAGCCTAATATAGTGGAAATAAACAGCAGCACGAACATGAGTTTGTATGAGCAGATGGTCACAGATGAACACAGATGAACACAGCAACAAGAAAACAGATCAGCATCAGCACAATGTGATATTTTGCAGTGTTTATTCAACAAGAATAAACAAGAAGGAAATAGAAGTTTTAGTCGCTAAACTTCTGGTCCTCCATCGGGGAGCAAAGAGAGAGAATAGGAAAAACTCCATCCGTCTGTCAGCAGTGCATGTTGTGAACACGATAACTTTTTGGTGCGTGGCTGCATCCAGAAAGGTCACCATCAAAAATTGGGTTGCCACATCAAAATCCAAGATGGCCTCCACCATAAGCACATGTAAACCAACCACCGCAAACATTTGAGGGAACTTTGCTTTTTAGTTTTCGTTTTGCTTAAAAGTTTCCTCAAATGACTGGGGTGGCCAAATATTAATATATGGGGGTTCAAGGCCACCACTGGGCACCCCTAGCTCCACCACTGCTTCTTGTCATGGATAAAACTGTCCCCTCCTCTCAGCAGGATCTGTCACTCCGCGCCACCTCGGACAAGAAAAAAAACACGTAAAACCCACATCATCTTCTCCACAGTGTAACGTCTCAACACTTGAATCTCTTGACCCAGAACCATTTTTTCCCAGTTCACTTCGACACTAATTTCCAAAACTAGCCTCCTGATTATCGAGGGACATCAGTCTGTTTAATCCGCTTGGTGCTCATACAGTAGTCCCTCGTTTATCACGTGGGATCCGTACCCTGAAGACCCACGATAAGTGAAAAACCATGAAGTAGAAATAGTAGTACACCCACACACACATATCTATATACAG
>JBBPBX010008579.1:41279-62178 GCA_038048925.1 Garcialebias charrua
ATGAGGCCCCAGCTCTTTATGGAAATGTAAAAAAAAGAATTTTTTTAAAATTACGTGCTCCTGAACTGACTTCCTGCTCCTGGACATGTCAGCCCTGTCCTTCAGGTCATGTGTTCGTCTGTTTGTTAGAAACTGCTCGACATGTTTTAATACAACTCTCAAATTAACCACAGATGTACAACAACTACCGGTTAACCTTTGGAATCAACTTGTTTCAAAATGGCCACAGTGGCTACAACAAACCTTTTTATGACGCCGGTCGTACGACGGGATCGTCTCCATTAGTTCTCTTGGAGATGCTTTTCATCACTCAGCTCCAAGGTCAAAGTTTAAACTAAGTGTTTTTATCTCTCCTGGCCGTTGCTTTTGGTCAACAGTTTGTTGATCAGTGTTTAATGTACCAGGCTTGAAACCGCAGCCTCAGGACTACAGGACAGTGACCACTGAGCCACTGTGCCCCCCCCCCCCCATACCTCCACAGAGTTGTGTGATGTCACGGCTCAAGTCCTCTGTCCGTCTGTTAGATTTTCCTCGTCAGCTCTGCTTGTTATTCACGTTCTAAAGAAATTTGATGAAGCTTGGTAGGAAGTCTGACCACCCTGAGAGGTTTTATTCCTGCTGTTCTTCTGTGTTGCACCTTATCTTACAGGAGCTATGGCCCTTTGCTCTGTTTCATTACAAGTTGTGTCCTCCATCACTGCAAACATGTTGTTTACTCTCCCTTAGAGATAGGGTGAGAAGCTCAGTCATCCGGGAGGGACTCGGAGTAGAGCCGCTGCTTCTCCACATCGAGAGGAGCCAGTTGAGGTGGCTCGGGCATCTGGTTAGGATGCCTCCTGGACGCCTCCCTGGTGAGGTGTTCCGGGCATGTCCCACCGGGAGGAGACCCAGAGGAAGACCCAGGATACGCTGGAGGGACTATGTTTCTCGGCTGGCCTGGGAACGCCTTGGGATTCCCCCAGAGGAGCTGCTCCAAGTGGCTGGGGAGAGGGAAGTCTGGGCCTCCCTACTTAGGCTGCTACCCCCGCGACCCGACCCCGGATAAGCGGAAGAAAATGGATGGATGGATGGATGGAAAAGTGCGTTATAAATTAAATTCATTATTATTATTATTATTACCACAGAAAATCAATAGCAAGCAAGCCAGAAGCAAACAAGTGACACACTTTCATCTCAAAACTTCATACAATGATTAACGCTTAAACAAAGATTCTTACCATTTGATAGTGTGGATTGGAGAGAGAGACGTTTCAATCCAAATGCAGAATGAGCGTTAAACAAACAGACGATTACTTTCATCGCCGGTAGTCTCTCTAAACCCTGGGAGCTCAGTCTGTCTCTTTTTATCCCTTTAGATAAGGATTGCTTGCGAAACAGAAATGGCCAGGCTCTTTTCCACAAGCAATCACCCAGTTTCAACAGGAACTGGAATATCTCTTCCTTACCCCTAATCAAACCGTTAGAACAAAACTCCGGAGATGACTTGATCAATAAACTGACTATTCCTGTGATGATGAAATCAGCACAGTTTAACTTCTTATCTGCAGCTCCCCGGCAGTGACAGATATAGGAAAATCACACACAATGTCTGGATGTTTCAGACTTTTTAGACTGATCAGAGAACAAACTTATTTACAGGTAGTCCCCGATTTACGAGCGAGATCCGTTACAACGAGGCGCTCGTAAACCGGAAATCTCGTAATTTGGAACGGCCGCCATTTCGCTCGTAAATCCGGAAATCCGCTCGTAAATTGGAACGGTTTTCGCTAGCGCACCTAAAAACACTCTATTTTCATCTAAAAACTACTTTTGAGTGCATAAAAATGATCGGAAACGTGTGTTTATATGCTTAACTAGCTAACTGTAGTGAAAAAACACATGAAAACTCAGTATTTTTTTCGTTTTTTCCAAAAATGTGCAGCTCGTAAGTCTGGAACCTCGCAGATCAGAGCGCTCGTAAATCGGGGACTACCTGTATTCATTATTCACACCTTCTCACAGTGGATCAACCAGTTTGCTGCTGACAGCTGAAACCAGTTGCTCACATGATCAAGGAGGACCATCAGCCTAAAGATGGATCTTTAGCAACTGATGGTTGTTTGCTATTCACAGAGGAATGAGTGATCTTAGTTCTTAGTTTTCTACATTTGCTTTATAATCTGTTTTGCCACTTTGCCACTTATTTTTTTAACTTGTTATAAAATTCTGTACGCCTTTCATGATTGTCTATTGTTGTCACTGTTGTCATCATTCTTTGTTGAAATGAGTCCTCGAGGCTCAATGTGATTAACCTGATGAAATAAAGGTTGAATGAATGATACAGTACTAGCAATAACAGCATTATAAGAGGGGGACAGTTGAACCTGGAGGCCTCCACCTCTGTTTAATGATGGACGGTTTCTTTTCACAAAGATGGCCTCCTTTACTCCTCTCTCAAACCATCGTTCCTCTCTATCAAGGATGTGAACATCTTCATCCCTGAAAGAGTGACCTCTGGCGTGGAGATGTAGACCACAGAGTCCTGGTCGGATGATGTTGATCTTCTGTGGTGGGCCATCCTTTTGGCCAGTGGCTGTTTAGTTATTTATTTGAATACAGCACCTCAGACTGAAGAAGTCTTTCAGATGAAACGTTTCTACAAATTTTTTTTTTTGAACGTCCAGAGGACCAGACTTAACTTTTTTGGAGTTTAACTTTCAGTTTCTTTACCAAGTTTTCGACATGAGGCTTTAAAGAGAGATGCAAGTCAACCAAGACATCCAAGTACAGTATTTGTAAGAATTGACAAACTCAATAGGAACAAGAAAAAGATAAAATAGAAGGGAGGACTGCTGGGACCGACTTCCCGTTTGAAAACGACATCCCTTTTGTTTTGTCAGTGTTCAGGACAAGTTGGAGACAGAATAATTCTGACTGGATGATGTCGAATGCAGACTGTAAAAGCTGAAAAACATTAAGAATGATTCTAGCTCGACAAGAAACAACTGTGTCGTTGGTGTAACAGAGTTAATAATGTATTGAATTCCACTTTTCATTACTGTACTTGTGATTTGGGTTCATGTGTAATGGGAGAAACAGCACCCCCTTTTGGTAGTAGGCTGGGATAAATGTAGTAAACACAGGAATATCATTGCCAGTTCATGAGGGACGAGCATGAGGTGGGTTCTTCTATTAGCTCAACACTGATAAAATGTCAGCTAGCTTGATGCTAACATAAATGCTATTCTTTGTAAGGTGCTGTACCTGTTGTGATGAACCCAAGTTCTGACCAGTACATATTCTGTTTCATGCAGATAAACTACATTTCATCTCAACTTGTCTCCTGGCCATTATTAACACAACACAGAGCTGAATTACCGTTTGGACCGAGCTAAGATTGTATCCAACTAAATCTAGCGAGGTTATATCGGCATAGAAATGTAAGGATGCATCAGGGATGATCTGACCTACATTACTTATGTAGATTGTGAAGAGAGTGGGTCCTAAGACTGAACCTTGTGGTACACCATTGTTAACAGTTAGATAACTGGAGGAAGTACAATTATGTTGAACACATTTTCTGAATGAACAGTAAAATGAATACAGTAGTTTGTATTCGTAACAGTTCTTTCTTAACATGTGATTCTGTTTTTTTTGTCTTTCCTCCTAGAAAAAACTTCATGGCCTTCGTCTTGGACCTGCCATTGTGTGTTTGTTCTTCCTGTCCTCTTGGACCCGACTGGCCAGGGTGGATAGCCACTTGTCTTAGACGTGGTCTTACTGGAGGTTTCCGCCTTATGAAGTTTTTCCTTTCCATTGTTGCATCTGTGCTTGCTTAGGATGGGAGACAAGATGAAGTGAAAACTCAAAGCTCCTTAGATAAATTATTATTAAATAAATTATTAAAATGTTTTTATACTGTATATGAATGTTTCTGTTCAGTGCCCTGAGACAACTTCTGTTGTGAACCAGAGCTGTATAGATAAACTAAACTGATTTGAATTGAATTGTACTAAATACGCTTCTTTAGTATCAAATCAAGGTGGAACCAGGCCGTTTGGATCTGTCAAGTGGAACCGAGCCATCAGAACCTTTCAGCTGTTCAGACAAACAGCTGAGGGCAACAAACACATGAAGGATTTAAAGAACTTTAATCTTCTTTGTGTTCTTACAGCTGACAGCGGCTGAGTCTGTTGTTGTTTATTTGTTTATTTGTTGTTTACAAAACTCATCACGACTTTTAGTCTTTGAAGCAGCAACGATCTTCAGAAGTTTCTCCACCCGAGACGAAATGATGCAGCCTGAACATCAGGAGAGGCTCGTTTTCATTGGCTCCCTGTGCACGCTGTGCTGCTGACAGCAGCGTGAAGGTCACACGAAGGTCGTATGTGACCGCAGCCGAACTGGTTGATTGCTTCACGGTGGCGCCGCTCCCTGCTGACCCAACAGCAGCTTAACTCCAGCTGATGTGGTGCCAGCAGGAGAAAAGGCTTCAGCTGGATCAGGGTGGGTTCAGGTCCTGAGAAGAGAAGAGGCCTGAGCTGCACCCGTTATCTTCAGCTTCCACTAAGATCTGTTTCTGACTGTCTCTGTTGCCATGGAAACACAGGAAGTTTCAGGACAGGTTGAGCGGTTGTCACGTTGTCTCTGTGACGGCGCTCTGACAGATTTTGACTGAACTGTTCTTCCTCTCTCCTTTGTTCAGCTTCTTTTTGTCAAAGCTGAGATTACCTTCCCAGCAGATCAAACGGTGTGTGTGTGTGTGCGTGTGTGTGCGTGTGTGTGTGTGTGTGTGTGTGTGTGTGTGCGCGCGTGTGTGAGATCAAGCACGTGCAGCAGATTGTTCTTGGCTTTATCTGCCGTTTCTCTGACCTTTTTAATCTTTGTAAAGCTACATTTAACAACAAGCTCAACAGAGTTCAGAAACCACATCTGTTTCAACGAGCTCGCAGGTACCAGCTAGTTTTAAACATCTGGTTGTGAAACCACTGGTTAAACAGCCCGGTCTTGTCTCCACAGTTAAGTCAAATTTTAGGCCTATTACAAAACTGCCCTTCGTGTCGAAGATCTTGGAGAAAAGTTCAAAGATCATACTCGATAATCCAGGTAAAAGAGCCAACAAAGTTCAGTCAGGTATTCTGGACAGTTTCTTTTTGTTGAAACCTTTCGTCTTTCATTCAAACGGAGGAAATAGTTTACAACCAGTTAACATTTTACTTAAAAGAGCACAACCTTCTTAAACTTAAACAACTTCTTAAACTATTTCATTCTGGTTTTAAAACTGAATCAGCACTGTTGAAAGTTTCTAATGACATTCTTTCATCTCACATATTTCCTGTTCTTGTTTCTTTCATTTAAGAAACATTTCTAAAATACGACCTATGGTCTCCAGAGTTGACCTACAGAAAATTATTCACGCTTTTGTGTCATCACGTCTGGACTACTAATGTCCTTTTCACCTGCCTGGACAAGTATTCTGTTTCACATCCACAAGTGATACAGAGCGCAGCAGGGGTGTAGTCTACGCAATACTCGGGTATACTGAGTATACCCACTAGAAAAGCTCAAGAATTTCAGTATACTCCCTTAAAAGTGCCCAATGATACATGACATATCATTAGGCACGTGTCATTGATACGTTGAACGCTTCTGTAACAATCTATCTGCATGCAGCACTTTACTTTGATACTGTTTTATAAATTCTGTAACATGTTTTTAATACAAAGCTAAGTGTTGTACAAAGTTTGTTGTACATTTATTCAAATAAAAGCATCAGAGAAATTTGAAAATGTTCAATACGCTTAAAAAATCTAAATACATTGACGATTGCATCGTACTAACCAGTGTACTTTGGTTTCTAAGCACAGTATACTCACTACCAATATGTAGACTTCACCACTGGAGCGCAGCTGCCAGACTTAGTAAATCCAGTAAATTCTGTCACATCACTCCGGTTCTGTATTCACTAACTGGCTCCCAGTGGAGTTTAGAAGCCGTTTCAAAGTTCTTGTGCTCACATACAGATCTTTAAATGGCTCCTGTGTTTCTTTGTCAGCTTTTAACCAAATACTCTGCTGCTCATGCCCTTCGTTCAGAGACACAGAACCTCTTGGATGTTCCACGTATGAGGATGAAAATTAAAGGGAACATATGGTGATGACTGACGGGTGCAAAACAACTACAAACAGTGAAAACAGCTGCAAACAATGAAAACAGCTGCAAACAGTGAAAACAGCTGCAAATTATGAAAACAGCTGAAAACAGTGAAAACAGCTGCAAACAATGAAAACAGCTGCAAGCAGTGAAAACAGCTGCAAACAATGAAAACAGCTGCAAACAATGAAAACAGCTGCATGAAAACAGCTGCAAACAATGAAAACAGCTGCAAACCGTGAAAACAGCTGCAAACAATGAAAACAGCTGCAAACACTGAAAACAGCTGCAAACAATGCAAACAGTTGCAAACAATGCAAACAGTTGCAAACAGTGAAAACAACTGTAAACAGTGAAAACAGCTGCAAACAATAACAGCTGCATACAGTGAAAACGGCATCAAACAGTGAAAACAACTACAAAAATTGAAAACAAATGTAAACAACTAAAACAGCTGCAAACAGTGAAAACAGCTGCAAACAGTGAAAACGTCTGAAAACAATGAAAACAGATGCAAACAATGAAAACAGATGCAAACAATGAACACAGCTGCAAACAGTGAAACAGCTGCAAACAATGAAAACAACTGCAAACAATGAACACAGCTGCAAATAGTGAAACAGCTGCAAACAATGAAAACAACTGCAAACAATGAACACAGCTGCAAATAGTGAAACAGCTGCAAACACTGAAAACAGCTGCAAACAATGAACACAGCTGCAAATAGTGAAACAGCTGCAAACACTGAAAACAGCTGCAAACAGTGAAAACAGCTGCAAACAGTGAAAACGTCTGAAAACAATGAAAACAGATGCAAACAATGAAAACAGCTGCAAACACTGAAAACAGTTGCAAACAGTGAAAACATCTGAAAACACTGAAAACAGCTGCAAACACCGAAAACAACAGCTGCAAACAATGAATATAGCTGCTAACAATGAAAACAGATGCAAACAATGAAAACAGTGAAAACAACTGTAAACAGTGAAAACAACTGCAAACAATGAAAACAGCTGCAAACAATGAAAACAGTGAAAACAGCTGCAAACAATGAAAACAGCTGCAAGCAGTGAAAACAGCTGCAAACAATGAAAACAGCTGCAAACAGTGAAAACAGCTGCAAACAATGAAAACAGCTGCAAACAATGAAAACAGCTGCAAACAGTGAAAACAGCTGCAAACAGTGAAAACAGCTGCAAACAGTGAAAACAGCTGCAAACAATGAAAACAGCTGAAAACACTAAAAACAGCTGCAAACAAGGCAAACAGTTGCAAACAGTGAAAACAACTGTAAACAGTGAAAACAGCTGCAAACAATAACAGCTGCATACTGCAAAAATTGAAAACAAATGTAAACAACTAAAACAGCTGCAAACAGTGAAAACATCTGCAAACAGTGAAAACATCTGAAAACAATGAAAACAGATGCAAACACTGAAAGCAGCAGCTGCAAACAATGAAAACAACTGCAAACAATGAACACAGCTGCAAATAGTGAAACAGCTGCAAACACTGAAAACAGCTGCAAACAATGAACACAGCTGCAAACAGTGAAACAGCTGCAAACAATGAAAACAACTGCAAACAATGAACACAGCTGCAAATAGTGAAAAAGCTGCAAACAATGAAAACAACTGCAAACAATGAACACAGCTGCAAATAGTGAAACAGCTGCAAACACTGAAAACAGTTGCAAACAGTGAAAGCATCTGAAAACACTGAAAACAGCTGCAAACACCAAAAACAACAGCTGCAAACAATGAATATAGCTGCTAACAATGAAAACAGATGGAAACAATGAAAACAGTGAAAACAACTGTAAACAGTGAAAACAAATGTAAACAGTGAAAACAGCTGCAAATTATGAAAACAGCTGAAAACAGTGAAAACAGCTGCAAACAATGAAAACAGCTGCAAACAATGAAAACAGCTGCAAACAATGAAAACAGTGAAAACAGCTGCAAACAATGAAAACAGCTGCAAGCAGTGAAAACAGCTGCAAACAATGAAAACAGCTGCAAACAGTGAAAACAGCTGCAAACAATGAAAACAGCTGCAAACAATGAAAACAGCTGCAAACAGTGAAAACAGCTGCAAACAGTGAAAACAGCTGCAAACAGTGAAAACAGCTGCAAACAATGAAAACAGCTGCAAACACTGAAAACAGCTGCAAACAAGGCAAACAGTTGCAAACAGTGAAAACAACTGTAAACAGTGAAAACAGCTGCAAACAATGAAAACAGCTGCAAGCAGTGAAAACAGCTGCAAACAATGAAAACAGCTGCAAACAATGAAAACAGCTGCATGAAAACAGCTGCAAACAATGAAAACAGCTGCAAACCGTGAAAACAGCTGCAAACAATGAAAACAGCTGCAAACACTGAAAACAGCTGCAAACAATGCAAACAGTTGCAAACAATGCAAACAGTTGCAAACAGTGAAAACAACTGTAAACAGTGAAAACAGCTGCAAACAATAACAGATGCATACAGTGAAAACGGCATCAAACAGTGAAAACAACTACAAAAATTGAAAACAAATGTAAACAACTAAAACAGCTGCAAACAGTGAAAACAGCTGCAAACAGTGAAAACGTCTGAAAACAATGAAAACAGATGCAAACAATGAAAACAGATGCAAACAATGAACACAGCTGCAAACAGTGAAACAGCTGCAAACAATGAAAACAACTGCAAACAATGAACACAGCTGCAAATAGTGAAACAGCTGCAAACAATGAAAACAACTGCAAACAATGAACACAGCTGCAAATAGTGAAACAGCTGCAAACACTGAAAACAGCTGCAAACAATGAACACAGCTGCAAATAGTGAAACAGCTGCAAACACTGAAAACAGCTGCAAACAGTGAAAACAGCTGCAAACAGTGAAAACGTCTGAAAACAATGAAAACAGATGCAAACAATGAAAACAGCTGCAAACACTGAAAACAGTTGCAAACAGTGAAAACATCTGAAAACACTGAAAACAGCTGCAAACACCGAAAACAACAGCTGCAAACAATGAATATAGCTGCTAACAATGAAAACAGATGCAAACAATGAAAACAGTGAAAACAACTGTAAACAGTGAAAACAACTGCAAACAATGAAAACAGCTGCAAACAATGAAAAGAGTGAAAACAGCTGCAAACAATGAAAACAGCTGCAAGCAGTGAAAACAGCTGCAAACAATGAAAACAGCTGCAAACAGTGAAAACAGCTGCAAACAATGAAAACAGCTGCAAACAATGAAAACAGCTGCAAACAGTGAAAACAGCTGCAAACAGTGAAAACAGCTGCAAACAGTGAAAACAGCTGCAAACAATGAAAACAGCTGAAAACACTAAAAACAGCTGCAAACAAGGCAAACAGTTGCAAACAGTGAAAACAACTGTAAACAGTGAAAACAGCTGCAAACAATAACAGCTGCATACTGCAAAAATTGAAAACAAATGTAAACAACTAAAACAGCTGCAAACAGTGAAAACATCTGCAAACAGTGAAAACATCTGAAAACAATGAAAACAGATGCAAACACTGAAAGCAGCAGCTGCAAACAATGAAAACAACTGCAAACAATGAACACAGCTGCAAATAGTGAAACAGCTGCAAACACTGAAAACAGCTGCAAACAATGAACACAGCTGCAAACAGTGAAACAGCTGCAAACAATGAAAACAACTGCAAACAATGAACACAGCTGCAAATAGTGAAAAAGCTGCAAACAATGAAAACAACTGCAAACAATGAACACAGCTGCAAATAGTGAAACAGCTGCAAACACTGAAAACAGTTGCAAACAGTGAAAGCATCTGAAAACACTGAAAACAGCTGCAAACACCAAAAACAACAGCTGCAAACAATGAATATAGCTGCTAACAATGAAAACAGATGGAAACAATGAAAACAGTGAAAACAACTGTAAACAGTGAAAACAAATGTAAACAGTGAAAACAGCTGCAAATTATGAAAACAGCTGAAAACAGTGAAAACAGCTGCAAACAATGAAAACAGCTGCAAACAATGAAAACAGCTGCAAACAATGAAAACAGTGAAAACAGCTGCAAACAATGAAAACAGCTGCAAGCAGTGAAAACAGCTGCAAACAATGAAAACAGCTGCAAACAGTGAAAACAGCTGCAAACAATGAAAACAGCTGCAAACAATGAAAACAGCTGCAAACAGTGAAAACAGCTGCAAACAGTGAAAACAGCTGCAAACAGTGAAAACAGCTGCAAACAATGAAAACAGCTGCAAACACTGAAAACAGCTGCAAACAAGGCAAACAGTTGCAAACAGTGAAAACAACTGTAAACAGTGAAAACAGCTGCAAACAATAACAGCTGCATACAGTGAAAACGGCATCAAACAGTGAAAACAACTGCAACAATTGAAAACAAATGTAAACAACTAAAACAGCTGCAAACAGTGAAAACATCTGCAAACAGTGAAAACATCTGAAAACAATGAAAACAGATGCAA
This sequence comes from Garcialebias charrua, assembly GCA_038048925.1. Classification (NCBI taxonomy): domain Eukaryota; kingdom Metazoa; phylum Chordata; class Actinopteri; order Cyprinodontiformes; family Rivulidae; genus Garcialebias; species Garcialebias charrua. The sequence goes on from JBBPBX010008579.1 coordinate 51,895, forward strand.
ACACTGAAAGCAGCAGCTGCAAACAATGAAAACAACTGCAAACAATGAACACAGCTGCAAACAGTGAAACAGCTGCAAACAATGAAAACAACTGCAAACAATGAACACAGCTGCAAATAGTGAAACAGCTGCAAACACTGAAAACAGTTGCAAACAGTGAAAGCATCTGAAAACACTCAAAACAGCTGCAAACACCAAAAACAACAGCTGCAAACAATGAATATAGCTGCTAACAATGAAAACAGATGGAAACAATGAAAACAGTGAAAACAACTGTAAACAGTGAAAACAAATGTAAACAGTGAAAACAGCTGCAAATTATGAAAACAGCTGAAAACAGTGAAAACAGCTGCAAACAATGAAAACAGCTGCAAACAATGAAAACAGCTGCAAACAATGAAAACAGTGAAAACAGCTGCAAACAATGAAAACAGCTGCAAGCAGTGAAAACAGCTGCAAACAATGAAAACAGCTGCAAACAGTGAAAACAGCTGCAAACAATGAAAACAGCTGCAAACAATGAAAACAGCTGCAAACAGTGAAAACAGCTGCAAACAGTGAAAACAGCTGCAAACAGTGAAAACAGCTGCAAACAATGAAAACAGCTGCAAACACTGAAAACAGCTGCAAACAAGGCAAACAGTTGCAAACAGTGAAAACAACTGTAAACAGTGAAAACAGCTGCAAACAATGAAAACAGCTGCAAGCAGTGAAAACAGCTGCAAACAATGAAAACAGCTGCAAACAATGAAAACAGCTGCATGAAAACAGCTGCAAACAATGAAAACAGCTGCAAACCGTGAAAACAGCTGCAAACAATGAAAACAGCTGCAAACACTGAAAACAGCTGCAAACAATGCAAACAGTTGCAAACAATGCAAACAGTTGCAAACAGTGAAAACAACTGTAAACAGTGAAAACAGCTGCAAACAATAACAGCTGCATACAGTGAAAACGGCATCAAACAGTGAAAACAACTACAAAAATTGAAAACAAATGTAAACAACTAAAACAGCTGCAAACAGTGAAAACAGCTGCAAACAGTGAAAACGTCTGAAAACAATGAAAACAGATGCAAACAATGAAAACAGATGCAAACAATGAACACAGCTGCAAACAGTGAAACAGCTGCAAACAATGAAAACAACTGCAAACAATGAACACAGCTGCAAATAGTGAAACAGCTGCAAACAATGAAAACAACTGCAAACAATGAACACAGCTGCAAATAGTGAAACAGCTGCAAACACTGAAAACAGCTGCAAACAATGAACACAGCTGCAAATAGTGAAACAGCTGCAAACACTGAAAACAGCTGCAAACAGTGAAAACAGCTGCAAACAGTGAAAACGTCTGAAAACAATGAAAACAGATGCAAACAATGAAAACAGCTGCAAACACTGAAAACAGTTGCAAACAGTGAAAACATCTGAAAACACTGAAAACAGCTGCAAACACCGAAAACAACAGCTGCAAACAATGAATATAGCTGCTAACAATGAAAACAGATGCAAACAATGAAAACAGTGAAAACAACTGTAAACAGTGAAAACAACTGCAAACAATGAATATAGCTGCTAACAATGAAAACAGATGCAAACAATGAAAACAGTGAAAACAACTGTAAACAGTGAAAACAACTGCAAACAATGAAAACAGCTGCAAACAATGAAAACAGTGAAAACAGCTGCAAACAATGAAAACAGCTGCAAGCAGTGAAAACAGCTGCAAACAATGAAAACAGCTGCAAACAGTGAAAACAGCTGCAAACAATGAAAACAGCTGCAAACAATGAAAACAGCTGCAAACAGTGAAAACAGCTGCAAACAGTGAAAACAGCTGCAAACAGTGAAAACAGCTGCAAACAATGAAAACAGCTGAAAACACTAAAAACAGCTGCAAACAAGGCAAACAGTTGCAAACAGTGAAAACAACTGTAAACAGTGAAAACAGCTGCAAACAATAACAGCTGCATACTGCAAAAATTGAAAACAAATGTAAACAACTAAAACAGCTGCAAACAGTGAAAACATCTGCAAACAGTGAAAACATCTGAAAACAATGAAAACAGATGCAAACACTGAAAGCAGCAGCTGCAAACAATGAAAACAACTGCAAACAATGAACACAGCTGCAAATAGTGAAACAGCTGCAAACACTGAAAACAGCTGCAAACAATGAACACAGCTGCAAACAGTGAAACAGCTGCAAACAATGAAAACAACTGCAAACAATGAACACAGCTGCAAATAGTGAAAAAGCTGCAAACAATGAAAACAACTGCAAACAATGAACACAGCTGCAAATAGTGAAACAGCTGCAAACACTGAAAACAGTTGCAAACAGTGAAAGCATCTGAAAACACTGAAAACAGCTGCAAACACCAAAAACAACAGCTGCAAACAATGAATATAGCTGCTAACAATGAAAACAGATGGAAACAATGAAAACAGTGAAAACAACTGTAAACAGTGAAAACAAATGTAAACAGTGAAAACAGCTGCAAATTATGAAAACAGCTGAAAACAGTGAAAACAGCTGCAAACAATGAAAACAGCTGCAAACAATGAAAACAGCTGCAAACAATGAAAACAGTGAAAACAGCTGCAAACAATGAAAACAGCTGCAAGCAGTGAAAACAGCTGCAAACAATGAAAACAGCTGCAAACAGTGAAAACAGCTGCAAACAATGAAAACAGCTGCAAACAATGAAAACAGCTGCAAACAGTGAAAACAGCTGCAAACAGTGAAAACAGCTGCAAACAGTGAAAACAGCTGCAAACAATGAAAACAGCTGCAAACACTGAAAACAGCTGCAAACAAGGCAAACAGTTGCAAACAGTGAAAACAACTGTAAACAGTGAAAACAGCTGCAAACAATAACAGCTGCATACAGTGAAAACGGCATCAAACAGTGAAAACAACTGCAACAATTGAAAACAAATGTAAACAACTAAAACAGCTGCAAACAGTGAAAACATCTGCAAACAGTGAAAACATCTGAAAACAATGAAAACAGATGCAAACACTGAAAGCAGCAGCTGCAAACAATGAAAACAACTGCAAACAATGAACACAGCTGCAAACAGTGAAACAGCTGCAAACAATGAAAACAACTGCAAACAATGAACACAGCTGCAAATAGTGAAACAGCTGCAAACACTGAAAACAGTTGCAAACAGTGAAAACATCTGAAAACACTGAAAACAGCTGCAACCACTGAAAACAACAGCTGCAAACAATGAATATAGCTGCTAACAATGAAAACAGTTGCAAACAATGAAAACAGTGAAAACAACTGTAAACAGTGAAAACAACTGTAAACAGTGAAAACAGCTGCAAATTATGAAAACAGCTGAAAACAGTGAAAACAGCTGCAAACAATGAAAACAGCTGCAAGCAGTGAAAACAGCTGCAAACAATGAAAACAGCTGCAAACAATGAAAACAGCTGAAAACAATGAAAACAGCTGCAAACAGTGAAAACAGCTGCAAACAGTGAAAACAGCTGCAAACAATGAAAACAGCTGCAAACAATGAAAACAGCTGCAAACAGTGAAAACAGCTGCAAACAGTGAAAACAGCTGCAAACAATGAAACCAGCTGCAAACACTGAAAACAGCTGCAAACAATGCAAACAGTTGCAAACAGTGAAAACAACTGTAAACAGTGAAAACAGCTGCAAACTACTTCCGCTCTCGGCAAAGCAAGTCGCATATCTTTTTGCTCCTATCCTCCCTAAGTTTTCCTCCTCCCTGCTTGCTTTTTGTCTCGTCTGTGACTCTTCAGCGCTCACTCGAACCAATTTGCGATGGATTTAATAAATTGGGCTGTTTCATCTATAGATAAGATTTTTTCCACGAAGCGGACCGGGCCAGGAGAAGCGGTCTGCCCCTCTGACACGCACGCTGTCGGATACATGATGGACTCGTGGGGACAGTGGCAACCCATGTGTTTGACCGTCTTGTCTGTCGAAGACGTGGAAGATTTGTGGATTATTGGGATATTGGTGGCAGCTGCTTTGTTTTTTGGCGTAAGCGGAGCTGTCTGCTACTGGAAGCTCAGGAAGGCTTCGGCGGCTATCGGCGCGCTGGCCAAACTTCCTGATCAGCAAGATTCTCTGATCCGGGCTGTGAGCTCCTCATCCCAGCTGTTGTACGAACTGAACCGCACGATGGGAGCGAATAGCGGACCTGCGGTGCGCTTTGGAACTCGTTTACAGCCGCCCGGCCTCAATCAGGGCACAGATGGGGGTTCGTAGTTCGGAACCTCATATGATTCGGCGACTTTGGACCTGAACAGCACCTGGACTTGGAAGGCTGCAGTCAAAAAGAACACTGTGGCCTGGATTGAAGATAAACAAAAGACCTATCTAATCTGGTTTCCGCACGACCTTGAAAAAAGAAGAAGGCTGTCTGCTGGAAACTATTCTCCTGGAGTGAAGCTGAGAGACCTTGCTGACCCCCCCTCCCCCCCCCAGAGATCTCTGTGGGTGTGCTCGGAGGCGCCAAGCTGAACAACTGCTGAACTGTGCTATCTGAATGTTGCTCACAGACTCTTTGATCTCCTTGCATGTCGTCAAAACTGCAACAATGTCTTGTCTGGTTGTGCTTAATGCTGATAGAGTTTTTGGGACTTTATCATAGAGTGTCTTAAGGCAATCTTTGATAGATTCTTTTTTTGAATATCACAAATGATACCTATTGTGTTTTTCCTTTTTCCATATCTGTTTGACCTTCATCCGGAGACGGATGAGAGCGGCCGCGCAGAAGAACATGTCATGTGTTTGAATATGCTGCAGCTTTACATTCTCTCCCTCTTCTGGACGACTGTGTATACATCATCACGTTGTATCGGTTAACTGGTGCAATGTTAATAAAAATCTCTTGTATCTTGTATCTTGAAAATACTGTAAACAGTGAAAAAAACAAAAAACAATGAAAACAGCTGCAAACACCGAAAACAGCAGCTGCAAACAATGAAAACAACTGCAAACAATGAACACAGCTGCAAACAGTGAAACAGCTGCAAACAATGAAAACAACTGCAAACAATGAACACAGCTGCAAACAGTGAAACAGCTGCAAACACTGAAAACAGCTGCAAACAGTGAAAACATCTGAAAACAGCTGCAAACAGTGAAAACAACTGCAAACAGTGAAAACAACTGCAAACAACAAAAACAGCTGCAATCAGCGAAAACAGCTGCAAACTGTGGAAACATCTGAAAACACTGAAAACAGCTGCAAACAATGAAAACAGCTGCAAACACCGAAAACAGCAGCTGCAAACAATGAAAACAACTGCAAACAATGAAGACAGCTGCAAACAGTGAAACAGCTGCAAACAATTGAAAACCAGCATAGCTGCAAACAATGAAAACAACTGCAAACAATGAAAACAGATGCAAATAATGAAAACAGCTGCAAACTGTGGAAACATCTGAAAACACTGAAAACAGCTGCAAACAATGAAAACAGCTGCAAACACCGAAAACAGCAGCTGCAAACAATGAAAACAACTGCAAACAATGAACACAGCTGCAAACAGTGAAACAGCTGCAAACACTGAAAACAGCTGCAAACACTGAAAACATCTGGAAAACACTGAAAACAGCTGCAAACACAGAAAACAGCAGCTGCAAACAATGAGCACAGCTGCAAACAGTGAAACAGCTGCAAACACTGAAAACAGCTACAAATACTGAAAACATCTGGAAAACACTGAAAACAGCTGCAAACACTGAAAACAGCTGCAAACACTGAAAACAGCTGCAAACACTGCAAACAGCTGCAAACAATGAAAACAGCTTCAAACTATGAAAACAGTTGCAAACAGGGAAACAGCTGCAAACTATGAAAACAGTTGCAAACAGTGAAAACATCTGCAAACAAACAACTGTAAACAGTGAAAATAACTGCAAACAGTGAAAACAGATGCAAACAATGAAAACAGATGCAAATAATGAATACAGCTGCAAATAATGAATACAGCTGCAAACAATGAAAATAATAATAATAATAATAATGAATTCAATTTATAACGCGCTTTTCATTAGTGAAAATCTCAAAGCGCTACACACATTGAATGCTACACACATTCATACACCGGTAGCGGCAGACTACCATGCAAGGTGCTTTCCAGTCCTACCCGGAGCAACTTGGGGTTAAGTGTCTTGCCCAAGGACACAACAACACATGGTGTGGGGAACCGGGATTCGAACCGCCAACCTTCCGATCGGGGGACGACTGCCATTACCACTACACCACGGCCGCCCCCAATGAAAACAGCTGCAAACAAACAACTGTAAACAGTGAAAACAGCTGCAAACAATGAAAACAGATGCAAATAATGAAAACAGCTGCAAACAATGAATGCAGCTGCAAACAGTGAAAGCAGCTGCAAACAGTGAAAATAACTGCAAACAGTGAAAGCAGCTGCAAACAATGAAAACATTTGCATATAATGAATACAGCTGCAAACAATGAAAACAGCTGCAAACAATGAAAACAGCTGCAAACAATGAAAGCAGCTGCAAACAATGAATGCAGCTGCAAACAGTGAAAATAACTGCAAACAAACAACTGTAAACAGTGAAAACAGCTGCAAACAATGAAAACAGATGCAAATAATGAAAACAGCTGCAAACAATGAATGCAGCTGCAAACAGTGAAAACAGCTACAAACAATGAAAACAACTGCAAACAGTGAAAACAGCTGCAAATAATGAAAACAGCTGCAAACTTGGTCCACAAAACAGAATTGCTCAAGACCACTAGGGGGGAGTCGAACAAGGAAGAAATCATAAAAGAAACTTGGAGGAAGAAAGACGTTTGCCAACCACAAATATCACAAGTTTAAAATAAAATAAAAATTATAAATCTTTATTAACACAGAGCAACTGGGTCAACTCTTGAAACTGTGCCTGCAGTCAACCTACTTCACATATGGGGAGCAATATTATAGGCAGAAACATGGGTGTGCTATGGGGTCTCCAGTTTCTCCTATTGTTGCCAACCTGTACATGGAGGAGGTAGAAAAAAGAGCCTTGACGTCCTTTTCATTGACACCACCAAAGTCAAAGTCAACTTTATTGTCAAAACTGCAATATGTAGTGCCGCCGCTTTGGTGTGGGGGATAAGCGTGCGGCACATGTTCTGAGGCTGGGCCTCTCTGCAGGCGTCGCGGGTTCACGTCCCAGACCCGACGAGCTATTTCTCTGCAGCGTCTCTCCCCTCTCTCTACCCCGTTTCACCCTCATCCTCTACAATAAAGGCCACTAGAGCCCCAAAATGTGAAGAAAAAAAAACTGCAATATGTATTGAAATTGCATTTCTCTCTGTCCCTTGGTGCAACAGTAACCATTTAAACACTAAAACACTAACACATTTAATAAGCATAAGCCTAAAATGAAATAATAAAAGTTTAATACCTTCCTGAGTTTTTGCATAGTAGTATAAAAGTATAAAAAGTATATCTATAAAATAAAATAAAGGTTCTGACATTGTCATTTGTAATAAAGTGATAAAGTAGCATATGAAGTTTATGTACATGAGGTAGTTGATATTGGTATAAAGGTAAAGTGGCATATCCAATAAGGCTAGTAAAAAGAATATATATATCAGCAGTAGTGTGGATATAAAAAGTAGTGTAAATGTAAACAGTAGTGATAAATGTAAACAGTAGTGATAAATGTAAACAATAGTGATAAATGTAAACAGTAGTGATAAATGTAAACAGTAGTATGACTAAAGACAGTAATGTAATACAAACATTAGTGCAAATATGAGAAGTAGTGCAAATTGAATGAGCACATGACCGAGAGTTTAGTAAATAACCCGTTTTGGTGACACAGAGTCCAGTGTTAAAATCTTTGTGTTGTGTGGTAATGTGTGAAAGTTTTTGTGTTAAGGCAGTACAAGTGGGAGGGGAGGCAGAGCAGGTAGAGAGTTAAGCATCCTGACTGCCTGATGAACAGAGCTGTCTCTCAGTCTGCTGGTTCGAGCCTGGAGACTCCTCAGTCTCCTCCCTGATGGCAGCAGTCTGAAGCAGCTGTGTAGTGGGTGTGTGGGATCACCTGCCATGCAGAGGACTTTTCGAGTGAGGTGGTTGCTGTGTAAGTCCTGTGGTGAGGGGAAGGAGGTGCCGACAATCTTCTCAGCTGCTCTCACAATGCGCTGGAGGCTCTTGCGACAGGATGCAGTACATGCACCAAACCACACAGTGATGCAGCTGGTCAGGACACTTTCTATGTCACCCCTGTAGAAGGTGCACATGATGGGGGTTGAAGCTCCAGCTCTTTTCAGCTTGCGGAGAAAGTAGAGGCGCTGGTGAGCCTTCTTGGCCAGTGCTGCAGTGTTCCTGCTCCAGGACAGGTCCTCTGAGACGTGCACTCCCAGGAACTTGGTGCTGTCCACTCTCTCCACTGTGGTGCTGTTGATGGTCAGAGGGGCATGTTGGGCATCCCTCTTCCTGAAGTCCACAACAATCTCCTTTGTCTTCTCCACGTTGAGAGTGAGATTGTTGTGTCCGCACCACAAGGCCAGGCGGCTCACCTCGTTCCTGTAGTCCGTCTCATCGTTGTTGCTGATGAGACCTACCACTGTTGTGTCAAACTTGATGAAGTGGTTGGAGCTGTACGATGGTGTGCAGTCGTGTGTTAGCAGGGTGAATAGAAGGGGGCTCAGCACACATCCTTGTGGGGCCCCTGTATTCAATGTGATGGTGCTGGATGTGTTATTGCCGACCCGTACTGCCTGTGGTCTCCCGGTCAGGAAGTCTAGCAGCCAGTTACACATTGAGGTGTTCAGCCCCAGACTGTCCAGTTTAAGGATGAGCTGTTGGGGGATGATGGTGTTGAATGCCGAGCTGAAGTCAATGAACAGCATTCTAACATAAGAGTCTTTTGTGTCCAGATGTGTGAGAGCTGTGTGGAGGGCAGAGGAGATGGCATCGTCGGTTGAGCGATTAGGCCGATATGCAAATTGGAAGGGATCCAGGGAGGCAGGGAGGACAGATGTGATGCTTTTCATGACTAGCCGTTCGAAGCACTTCATCAGGATGGGGGTGAGTGCTACTGGACGATAGTCATTGAGGCAGGAGGGCGTTGCCTTCTTTGGGACAGGGATGATGGTGGTGGCTTTGAAACAGGTGGGGACGATGGCCTGACTCAGTGAGATGTTAAAGATGTCCGTGAAGACCGCTGCGAGTTCTCCTGCACAGTCCTTCAGCACACGACCAGGTATGTTGTCAGGACCAGAAGCTTTCCGGGCGTTGATCTTGATGAATGATCGCCTTACGCTGTCTGAGGACAGCGCCAGCACCTGGTCATCAGGAGAGGGGGGGAGTTTTTGTGCAGGTGTGCTGTTACATGCCTCAAACCGAGCAAAGAAGTCATTCAGTTCATTCAGCGTAGAGGTTGTGCTGTCACAGGTCTGGGGGGATGGTTTGTAGTTTGTGATGGTCTGTATTCCCTGCCACAGACTGCGTGTATCCTTGCTGTCCTTGAAACGGTGAGCTATTTTCCTGGAATACTGCTTCTTGGCCTTTCTGATGCCCAGATCCAGGTTCTTTCTGGCTGCCCTCAGGCCCACCTGATCTCCCGCTTTGAAGGCAGCATTCCTGGCTCTCAGGAGTCTGTAAACCTCTGCTGTCAGCCATGGCTTCTGATTAGCCCGAACAGTGATGGTTTTGAGGTTGGTTACATCATCAATGCACTTGGTGATGTATGAACATACAGTGTCTGAGTACTCCTGGAGACATGTGTTGTTGTTTGTGGTAGCAGCTTCTTTGAACATACTCCAATCTGTGGTGTCAAAACAGTCCTGGAGTGCCTCTGAAGACCCCTCTGGCCACACTCGTATCTGCTTGCGGACTGGTTTGGAGACTTTCACCAGTGGTCTGTATGCTAGCTTTAGCATAACACTGATATGATCAGAGGCACCGATGTGGGGGAGGGGTAGGGCCTTGTAAGCTCCTTTCATGGTGGTGTAAACTTGGTCCGGTGTACTGTTCCCTCTTGTTGGAAAGGTTATAATTCTGTATGTTTTTGGAAATACACTCTTTAAATCTGCTTGGTTAAAATCACCAGCCAGGATGAGAAAAGCATCAGGGTGTGCTGTTTGCTGTTCACTGATGTGCAGATACAGTTCATTCAGTGCTTCTCCTCTAACTTTGCTGTTGGAGCTTGTAGGAATGTATACAGCAACAATCATAACAGCTGTAAATTCCCTCGGTAAATAGAACGGTCTGCATTTAATAGTCATAAACTCCACTAAAGGTGAGC
>JBBPBX010008580.1:0-17258 GCA_038048925.1 Garcialebias charrua
TACCGTAGTATGAGTGTTGCTGTCCTGAGAGGAGTAGTGGTGAAGAGGTTAGTGAAGGTGAGCCTGTGATCGGAAGGTCGCCAGTTCGACTCCCCATACCCTAGATAGCAGTTCTCTGCTCCACACAGAGGGCTGTGGTAGCTCGGTGGTCTGTGGTCTGTGGTTGCGTCAGGAAGGGCATTCGACGTGCAAACAATCACCACGTCTTCATGCGAGTTAGTTCGCTGTGGCGACTCCTGGAAATGGGAACAGCTGGAAGAAGAAAAAAATAGTGTTGCAGTGCTAGTTGTTTAGTATATCTATTTTTTTTAATTAACAATGCTTTAATTTTTAAAATAATAATTTTACATTTTATCAGCTGTTAAGCAGGCTTTTTTTCCATTATGTAGCTGTAGATATAAATAGTTCAAATACATACGTGAAGTGATGGCAAATGAGTTAGTAAAACTAAGTTGTACTGTATTGCTGAAGTGTAGTATAGCCAGTCTAAAATTTAGTGCCTCAGTCCTATTTTAGGCATTAAAGTCATAATGAGAGTTGTAGTTAAAATTAATAGATCAAAAAAAGAAGAAAAAGAAACGGGGGAAATAAACACATGCATCAATTTGTAAGTTACAAACAGAACCTGGAGTTCTCACAGCTGGATACAGCCTTGATTTTGTACATCTCATTCATCTTCCTCTCTCGTTTTCAGCCACAACAAAGGAAAATATGTATTTACCCCTGTGCGTCTTACCCTGTCTTTTTAGCTGCAAAGCAAAACAGGAGCTTGTTATTTTGATAATTTGAGAGCACTGCTTATAATATACGGTACAGATAATTGCACTGTGATAATAGGGGAGAGTTAATGTTCTCATTCTTTGTTACTTTAATATTACAATTATCCATGTGACAGCTTTAACTACAGTCTCTTATTGTGTGGAGTAATAGGAAATTGTGAAAAGATTGATGTGGTAATTTATTTTTAAAAAGAGGAAATTTTAATGAGAAGTCTTTTGGTTATGGCAAAATTATGCTCTCTTGTTTCTACGTTGTTGTTTTTTTGTCCATGTAAAGATTATTTAGAATGGAAACAGTCGAACAGTGATACTATATAGCCTAAAAGGTTAAAGTTTGAGAGTCAAGCTTACAAAAGTTCAGGCAGTAAGAAATTTCTTCTTCATGTTTCTTTTTTCAGGCTTTATAGTCAGACTACAAGCTGCAATTTGTTGCTTCAGTTTACTGCTGATTTTATCCATGACTATATTTAACAACAGCCTTTGTCTGGCTCGCTGGGTGTTGATCACTAGGATAAGCCTTTTTTGCTCCATCTCAGAATTCTTGGAATTGAGCCAGTCATTGTCCGCTTGTGACAAAGAGTAGGAAATATTACTATCCAAGAAAGAAAAAATCTGAATATTAGGGACATGAAGATTGGTCAATTTGTAATGATTCGTGGACATGATGAGACTGCATCGGTAGAGAGGTCGTGAACCTATGCAGTTTTAGGAATAAATCCAGATGCATTTAGTCCATGTCTTTGTACTAGTTACATCCAATCTGTTAGACTAAATAAAGGACTTGCATTAAGGTCAGTATCTACAGATATGTGCTTCACATAAAATCAGAATATGCTGGTGAAGATTCTCAGTCGTCCAGGACATGATAAAATCAAAAAAGGCATTCAATACAAGATCAAGAATTGATAAAGAATTGATAAAGCCCTCTGGATAGAGGTCGAAACGGCTTCTGTAACAAAGTCCAGTTGATCTTGTATTGAACGCCTTTTTTGATAAAATCCGAATGAAACGTGTGGTTACATTTGTTTACAAAGAACATTTCCCATATCTTGACTTCTTTTAGAGGACAGCACTTCTTCTAGTTGCACTTCCTGTTATTTAGCTGCATTGTTTTTTCAACTGTGACACCTACTGTTTAGGAAGAGAATGGCAGCAGTGCTAGTATAAACAGCAACAAACACTAAAAGGGTGCTTCACTCTGATCCAGAAGAATAGTCCAGAAGAAAGGGTTAGTTTTTTTTTTAATTGTGAATAGACTGAATTGTTTTGTGATTAAAGGCAGACTCATACCATGATAAAAGGCTAAATCATGTCCTGATTAAAGACATAATCGTATTGTGATAGCAGATTGAATCGTATCAGGATCACAGGCTGAATTATATAGTATCTCTTTTTCCTTCATATGCATTGCTCTGTATTGGGTGGAACTGTTGATGGTTTATCAAGATGCATATCATATCACCATAGACCAGAGGTACATTACCTTACTTGGTACTATGTTCCAACATGATCTTACATCAAAACGGCCAAACACAGGTAGTCCCCGACTTACGAGCGCTCTAACTTACGAGGTTCCGGACTTACGAGCTGGCGAATTTTTGGAAAAAACGCAAAAAATACTGAGTTTTTCTGTGTTTTTTCACCACAGTTCGTTAGCTAAACATGTGGACACACGTTTCCGATCATTTTTATGCACTCATAAGCAGTTTTTCGATGAAAAACGAGTGTTTGTAGTCGCGCTAGCAAAACCGTTCCAACTTACGAGCGAAATTCCGGACTTACGAGACACGTGGCGGCCGTTCCAAATTACGAGATTTCCGTGTTACGAGCACCTCGTTGTAACGGAACTCGCTCGTAAGTCGGGGACTACCTGCACTTGTTTTGTCAGTGATAAAAAAATCTTTACAGTTTTACTATGAAGCATTGGAACTTGCCCAATGGTCCTTACCAGGTTTCACTTGCTTATTCTTCAGCTTTGATGCATCTTTTAAAATATCAGTGATATTCCAGATATCTTGAGCTGTGTCCATATCACTACATTCACTCTTGGTGAGGAACAATGGTGTGCATTGTTGACTTGACCTAAAGACTTAAGTGTCAAATGGAGTTTTTGTTTTTGTTTTATTTTTTTATTTTTATGTTGAGACCCTGCAGAGCTGCATTTCAAGAACTGATTAGGATCTTAGATAGGAGGTTCACTACCCAAATATAACTGCTTAATGGCATGTTACCACAATTTCTAAATTAGAGGTATGGCACTCTGAGTTCAAAGATGGATCCAAGTCAAAACAAAAGGTTTTTTTATTTTACGTTTAGGAATCTACATTAGCGTAAGTTTATTCTAATAATAATAATAATAATATTAATAATAATAATAATAATTATTATTATTATTATTTTTTTTTTTTTTATTTTTTTTTACAAATAGATCCATCCTTTATCTTAAAACTGTCTGTTTATGAGAACCAGGGAGACTTTTGGACAGTGTCATTTATGTCACGGTTGGCACAATTTAACTTGAATCTGATTGTCGTTGTCCACTTTATTTATTAAATTTGTCTTAATAGCTACAGCTTCTTTTGACATGCAAACATAATAACACATATTATTGTAGTTTAGCACTGAATCAGCTAAATCAAAATAGCTACAGTGATATCCTTTAGGGTCTTAAATGTTGGTTTCAACTAGATCAATTTAAATTCTATTCAGTTTATTTATACAGCATCGAGTCACCACATAAGTCATCTCAGGGCACTAAACAGAAACATTCATATATAATAAAAAATAAGTTAACACTATTTATCTGAGGAGCAGACTGATTTGAGTTTAACTTCATCACAGACTCTCATCTTGAGCAAGCATGAAGGTGACAGTGGAAAGGAAAAACTCCCTCATGAGGAAGAAACCTTTAGCAGAAACTGGCTCGGGACAAGCGACCATCTGCTTTGACCAGCTGGGTTTGAGAGGAACAGATACACAATGGCAGGTCGAGAATCACGTTGAGATAGAAATAATATCAAATGAAAACTATTCAATTTTAACAATCCATTTAAGGAAATGAGGTCAATTTGTCCTGTAGTTGTCTAAGCCTAAGGTAGCATAACAAGCCAACCCCAACTATAGGATTTATCAAAAAGTAAATTCTCAAGTTCACTTTTAAAACTGGACAATGTGTCAGCCTCATGGACAGAAACTGGAAGTTGGTTCCACAAGAGAGGAGCCTGAGAACTGAAATATCTTCCTCCCATTCTGCTTTTGGAAACTCTAGGAACCACAAGTAAACCTGAAGTCTGAAAGTGATCTGATCTGATCAGGAAAATAATATGGGACAATAAGATGGATCTGTAATATAAGATGGAGCTCGTTTGTTGAGGGCTTTGTAGGTTAGAAGTAAGATTTTGAGTTATATTCTGAATTTGACATGGAGCCAGTGGAGAGAAGCTAAAACGGGAGAAATGTGATCTCTCCTACTAACTCCAGTTAAAACTGGCAGCAGCATTTTAGATCAACTGAATACTTTTTAAAGAAGTTTTTGTTCACCCAGATAAACCATTGCAATAGTCCGGTCTAGACGTGATAAATCATGAACCAGGTTTTCTTCATCATTTTTAGATGATAATTAGATTAGATCACTAGACTTAAATTTAACTTTAGTCCTTACGTAGGCTTTATTAGCATGCTATCATGAATACATTCAGTATTCATCAAATATAACATGAGGTTTTAGTTTAGTTTAGTTTAGTTTAGTTGAATTGTAAAGAACAGACTACAAAATGAATTTTTTTTTTTCAGCTGTACGCACAGAGTCTGCTGACTCCCAAACACTGGAACTGTGTTCTCCATTTCCCTGGTCAATAAGTCTCGTATATCATCCAGATACAAAAATAATCTAATTTTGGGCATCACAACTATAAAATCGGCTTTCATACAAACAACAAATCACATCCTAATTTAGTGGGTTTTTTTTGTTTTTTTCCCATTTGATCTCACTCCCTTCAACATATCCTGGCCTCGGCTGTATTTCCTGTCAGCCCGAGTTTTCACCTCATCCACTGTGCATCTTTGGTAATGGACTACCTGTCAGCAGTCAGTCAGTATAATGACATTTACGGCTGCTAGACCTTCCGTTCTAAAGATGAGGCGTCTCTTCATTTCCTCTTTGGCTCGTGGAGTTATTATTACTTGGCTTTGGTGTTTCCTCCATCGACTTTCAATTATCCTCCTTACTTTTCTTGCACCACATTGCATAGCTTCCTTGCTGAGTTTTACTGTTTCTGTTTGTTTTTTTTGTCTGAGAATCTCAGTCCTCTGAAATAATAAGATTACATACACTCAGTAGAGCTAGGGGCTGTTCGAACCATCAGTCTTTTGATGTCTTTTCAACCATGTAATTTTCTGCTGCATGTAGACGGGGCTATTATCTGTACTGATTTTAAAAGTGGAAACAAAAATGTTTTTATACAAATAACAATTTCCCTTTTATTAATCATGAATGCTTTGTAAATGTCAACAGTAGCTATGTTTTTGCAAAAGTTTTCCCGGAACATAATGAACCTATCAGGCCTTCTCGGCTCATTAGTGCTTGTCGTTAGAATTTGTTAGATGGTTACACTTTAAAATGTGATCTTTTTTTGTTTTCAACAAACAACAGACTGAGGACGAAAATGAATTAAACTGATTCTTCCAGGCGAGGCACAATCTATACCAAAGCTCCAGCTCGGAGTGTGTCTGGTCAGGAATAGCTCAAATGCAACATAAGGGGCAAACTGTCAACACGGAGGAGTTATCTGAAACAAATTAAAAATAAAATCTATATTGTCTTCTGAAGTTTGAGCTGAGGTAAACAAACTTACATCTGGCTGAACTGTTTGTATGGTGGAAAAGTACAATTATGGATGCAGGTTTAAGTGACAACGTATGATAGGTGATAATCAATTTACAGAATGTTTTTATGCTTTATGGGCTGAGATAGGGGTAGGGCAGCCAACTCAGGACCTGAAAGTCCCAGGTTCGATCCTCAGCCATCACCACATGTCTCTGAGCAAGACACCTAATCCCTAATTGCTCCCCAGGCACTTACATAGCTGCTCACTGCTCCACCTGGGTGTATCTCACGTGTGATGGGTTAAATGCAGAGAACTAATTTTGCCATTGTATGGGAATACACACCTTGGGGTGTCTATGAGTGCACACCTATTTCCCCAGCTCCCTGGGCGCTTTCTATGGCTGCTCACTGCACCACCTGGTGGTGGTTGGGTTAAATGCAGAGACGAATTTCGTCTTGTATGGGAAACATACACAGATGACAAAAATGTGACATTTATTTTATTTTATTTATATACAGTGATGACAACATGTAGCACTTTATTATTTATTTTTTATTCTTTATTAAATTAGTTTAAGCAGCAGCTCATTTACTGAGTTGCACTATGCTGTCTTTGTTTGGCTACATGTTAGTTTCAGGAACACAACTACGTTCTAGGTTGATGTTGTTTAAATACAAAATTAGAATAAAAATATTGAAGAAGTGGTGGATTTTTTTTAATTTCTTCTGTTTTATGACTTTGTTTTTCTGGCCAGCAACTTAATTTTTAGACACCCGTCAAAAGGTGGACGTATTATGGTATAGTCTCTGTGCATCCGTAAACTTTCTCTTATCCCACCCGTAACTTCTGAGCAACTCAAGATAATTTACCAAAACTTGGTAGACAGTTGTAGCATCACCAGACCGCATATCGCATGGCGTTTTCATCACCCCTATCTAAGGCCAAGGTCACAAATCAAAATCAAACTTTGTACAAGGTACAGGTAACCCCCGACCTACGAACGAGTTTGGGACCTAAGAACCGTTCGCAGCTCGATCCGTTCGTAGGTAGGGGGTGAAAATTATTTTAAAAAAAATTCATTCATTCATTCATTCATTCATTCAACCTTTATTTATCATGCTAACGGAGCGCGCGCACACATTTAAGCATGTACAGTAGTGTACTGTAATGTTAAACATTGCTATTCACATTTACAGAATAAATAAAAATATATTTTCTTACTTTGAGATGGTCATAGCCGACATCTTAGGTTGCCATGCGTTGTTGTTATCAGGCCGAGCAGCGCGACGAGCAAACCACGGGAGCTGCTCGAGGCCTGTGTTAGCTCTCGAGGCCTGTGTTAGCTTCTGCTAGCCAGGCCATGAGCTGGTGTTGGAGCGGCGGTGCGGCCCAATCGGCCATCAATCTGCAGCTGCTTCTCCGCCTGAGACGTCCACAGAGCTCACAGAGCGATTCCAGATAGTAATTAATCCATATGAGGCAATCCTGATCAACAAGTCTTCCAAACCTTGCTGCCTGTAGCCGTGACTAACCCTAAGATGGCTGGCCTCCGGTGACTGGCGACCTTCTTCCTGTTATGACCGACCTTCTTCCTGTTATGACCGGAAGTTGCACAATTATTGCGCAATCATGACAAAAATGATCAGAAATGATCATTTTTTATCATAATTATTATTTATAAAGCCTTTAAAACAACCACAGCTGCAACAAAGTGATGTACACATGAAATTAAGAACATTTAAACACAAAAAAATAATAAAACATTTTTTATTTTTTATTTTTTTAATACAGTAATTTCATATTTTTATTAAATATGATACGTTCGTAGGTCCCGTGGTTCGCAGGTCGATGGGGTCGTAGGTTGGGGGTTTGCTGTATTTGCTTGTCGCCATTGCTATATATTGATGTACAGCATATTTGTGCTTGTTGAAATTTAGAACTTTAAAAAGTTGGAACCATCCATCCATTGATCGATCCGTCCATTTTCTTCTGCTTATCCAAGGTCGGATAGCGGGGGTAGCAGCCTAAGTAGGGAGGCACAGACTTGCCTCTCACCAGCCACTTGGGCCAGCTCCTCAAATGCTTCTCCAAGTACACAAAGCACATGTAGAGCTGGTTGAGCAAACTCCCATGCACCCTCCAGAAGTCTGCTGAGTGTGTAGAGCTGTCCCAGTGTTCCACGACCAGGAAAAAAAACACACTGCTGTTCCTGAATTTCAGGTTGGACAATCTGATGAATCCTCCTCTCCAGAACCCTTGAATAGACCTTACCAGGGAGGCTTAAGAACGTGAATCTCCTGTAGCTGGAACAGACTCAACGGTCCTCCTTTTTGAATAGGGGGACCACCGCCCTGGTCTGCCAATCCAGGGAACTGCCCCAATGTCCATGCAATATTGCAGAGTCCCGTAAGCCAACACAATCCCATAACATCTAGAACCAGAATCAGAATCAGTTTATTATTGCCATTGTCATAGAATAAAATTCACTGACTAGGAACTTGCTTTGCTATAAAGGTGCAATAAAAGGAAGTAAAAATAGAAGAAAAAATAGAAGAAAAACGTATGTACACACCAACCAATAAACACAATACAGTACAGCACAATATTCACAATAAATGGCAGTGACAAATGGTGCTAAATGAAGCTAAATGGAGTAATGATGTACAGTGTTAGGCCAGTGATAAATGATAAGGCAGAGTTAAACAGTAACATCATTATGAATGTTCAGAAGACTGACAACAGATGGAAAGAAACTGTTTTTATGGTGGGAGGTTCTGGTCCGAATGGACCGAAGCCTCCTACCCGATGGGAGTGGTTCAAAGAGTCCATGTGCAGGGTGAGAAGGATCAGTTGTTATCCAACCTGCTCGCCCTAAGGTCCTGGAGGCGTACAGGTCATGGATAGATGGGAGACTACAGCCTATTACTTTCTCTGCAGAGCGTACAACACGCTGTAGTCTCTGTCTGTCCCTGGCAGTGGCCCCGGCATACCACACTGTGATGGAGGAGCAGAGGATGGATTCAATGATGGCCGTGTAGAATTGAACCATCAGCTTGGCCGGCAGCTTGGCTTTCCTCAGCTGCCGCAGGAAGTACATCCTCTGCTGAGCCTTCTTGATGAGGGAGCTGATGTTCAGCTCCCACTTGAGGTCTCGGGTGATGGTCACACCCAGAAACCGATAGGAGTCCACAGTGATGACGGGGGTATCGTTGAGGGTGAGGGGGGGCAGAGGGGCTGTGACTCTCCTGAAATCCACAATCATCTCCACCGTCTTCTGGGCATTAAGCTCCAGGTTGTTGTCACTGCACCAGGTCACCAGCCAATTCACCTCCCTCCTGTAGGCAGACTCATCACCATCTGAGATGAGTCCAATGAGGGTGGTGTCGTCCACAAACTTTACTAGTTGTACAGAGTCATGACTGGAGGTGCAGCAGTTGGTGTACAGGGAGAAGATCAGAGGGGAAAGTACACAGCCCTGTGGTGATCCTGTGCTAAGAGTCCGAGTGTCCGAGACAGTTTTCCCCAGCCGCACGCACTGACTCTGATCCATTAGAACGTCTATGATCCACCTGCAGGTGGAGTCGGGTACATGGAGCAGAGAAAGCTTGTCTCAGAGCAGAGCAGGAAGGATGATGTTGAATGCAGAGCTGAAGTCCACAAACAGGATCCTAGCGTAGGTCCCCGGGGAGTCCAAATGCTGCAGGATGAAGTGGAGTGCAAGGTTTATGGCATCATCTACAGACCTGTTGGCTCTGTAGGCAAACTGCAGAGGGTCCAGAAGGGGGTTGCTGATGAACTTAAGGTGGGGTAAACCCAGGCGTTAAAAGTTTTCATGACTACAAATGTAAGAGCCACAGGTCTGTTGTCATTTAGTCCTGTAACTTGTGGCTTTTTGGGAACAGGGACGATGATGGAGGACTTGAGACAGGCTGGGACGTGGAATGACTCCAGAGATGAGTTGAAGATTCCTGTGAAGACTGGGGTCAATTAATCTGCACAGTGTCTCAGGGTGGAGGTTGACACACAGTCAGGACCAGCATCTTTGTGCATTCTCAACCTCTTAAACTGCCTGCTCACATCCCCCTCCTGAAATGATAGAGCAGACGGGGGATGGGGGCAATCAGAGGGGGGATGAGGGTCACAGCACTCCGGGTGAATCACATCCACCCCCGGGACCCTGCCACCGAGGAGCTTTTTAACCACCTCGTTGACCTCGGCACAAGAGATTGGAGAGCCCGATCCAAAGTTCCCAGGCTCTGCTTCCTCAGTGGAAGTTCCATTTCCTGTGGGCGTAGCCCTTTAAGCCACGCCTTTTGGGTTTACCCTGTGCTTTGCACCAACATTTGAAAACTTCTAGTCCACGCCCACCTGCTGTGGGCCCACGCCCTCGGTCCATAAGAACCCCTCTCGACCGAGGAACTGCTCCCAAAATTTTTTCACCAACTGAAGACTACTAACAAGTTAAGAAGACCACTATGGATCCCAGTCAACCACCATTCAAGCGCTGCATAGGATGTATTAGCGGGTACATCCAAAAGGGTGACAAGCACCCGCTCTGCGAGTCCTGTCTCGGAGCCGGCCACGCTCGGCAGGCCATGGTCCAGAACCTAACCTGTCGAGCCTGCATGTTTCTGCCGATAGAGGAAAGGCAGCGCCGGTTCAGCCTCTTCCCCCCGACGGAAGTAGGTCTGCAACCGATGGAGGACTCATTCGGCCTCAGCTTCGAGCAGCTGGCTGACTACGGGTCCTCGGGGGTATCTAGCGAGTCCGGCCTGTACTCTCCCGAAGGGTCAGATCCGACTTCGTTTTTTCTCCACATACCGGAGTCAACTAGCCTCCCCGTCACGCAATCTCCCGTGGGAGGTGCGGGGCCGGCCATACCCTCCACCGTGGGAGCAGTCATGCCCGCCGGAGCGGCCGCCACGAGCTGCGCGCCGGGCCCGGCGTCTCCACCCCAAGTGCCCCTCCAGCCTCAGGACGAGACACCAGGCAGCAGCCGAGCGCCATCCCCTGGGGACCCAGGACAAGAGCAGCCCGACACAGACGAGCAGGACGAGCACGTGTCTCTGAACAGCGCTCTGCCCGGACTGATCAGGTGGGCGGCTAGCGCGTGGAACATGGAGGTCCCTGAAGGCACCACGCCACAGTCCTCCTCACGCCTGGCGGGAAGATTTGCCGCCAAATCGGGGAGCGAGGCGCAGAACATCTGGCCCTGCGTCCCTGAAATCAAAAAGCTGCTGCAGGCACAGTCCAGCGATCCGCTGAAGAACAGAGCTCCGGTCCTGTCTTTCATCCCAGCTACGAAGGTCCAGGGGCTGACAGACCAGATCTTCCCCCCGGTGCCGCCGCTGGAGTCCAGCTTGTCCGGTGTCTTTGGAGTCAAGCCAGCAAAACACGTGGGGACAGCTGTTACACCGCCGTCGGCGGCGGACCAGTTTTCCACCAAGATGCAGGACCGCATCCACAAATGCTCCGCGCAGGTGGGGGCGGTCGCAAATAACATTGCTTTTTTGGCGTACGCGGTCGGGCAGGAGCCGACGNTACTAACAAGTTAAGAAGACCACTATGGATCCCAGTCAACCACCATTCAAGCGCTGCATAGGATGTATTAGCGGGTACATCCAAAAGGGTGACAAGCACCCGCTCTGCGAGTCCTGTCTCGGAGCCGGCCACGCTCGGCAGGCCATGGTCCAGAACCTAACCTGTCGAGCCTGCATGTTTCTGCCGATAGAGGAAAGGCAGCGCCGGTTCAGCCTCTTCCCCCCGACGGAAGTAGGTCTGCAACCGATGGAGGACTCATTCGGCCTCAGCTTCGAGCAGCTGGCTGACTACGGGTCCTCGGGGGTATCTAGCGAGTCCGGCCTGTACTCTCCCGAAGGGTCAGACCCGACTTCGTTTTTTCTCCACATACCGGAGTCAACTAGCCTCCCCGTCACGCAATCTCCCGTGGGAGGTGCGGGGCCGGCCATACCCTCCACCGTGGGAGCAGTCATGCCCGCCGGAGCGGCCGCCACGAGCTGCGCGCCGGGCCCGGCGTCTCCAGCCCAAGTGCCCCTCCAGCCTCAGGACGAGACACCAGGCAGCAGCCGAGCGCCATCCCCTGGGGACCCAGGACAAGAGCAGCCCGACACAGACGAGCAGGACGAGCACGTGTCTCTGAACAGCGCTCTGCCCGGACTGATCAGGTGGGCGGCTAGCACGTGGAACATGGAGGTCCCTGAAGGCACCACGCCACAGTCCTCCTCACGCCTGGCGGGAAGATTTGCCGCCAAATCGGGGAGCGAGGCGCAGAACATCTGGCCCTGCCTCCCTGAAATCAAAAAGCTGCTGCAGGCACAGTCCAGCGATCCGCTGAAGAACAGAGCTCCGGTCCTGTCTTTCATCCCAGCTACGAAGGTCCAGGGGCTGACAGACCAGATCTTCCCCCCGGTGCCGCCGCTGGAGTCCAGCTTGTCCGGTGTCTTTGGAGTCAAGCCAGCAAAACACGTGGGGACAGCTGTTACACCGCCGTCGGCGGCGGACCAGTTTTCCACCAAGATGCAGGACCGCATCCACAAATGCTCCGCGCAGGTGGGGGCGGTCGCAAATAACATTGCTTTTTTGGCGTACGCGGTCGGGCAGGAGCCGACGCACGAATCTGCAGGAGCGGCTCTGGACACCATCACATACATGTGCGAGCTCCTGGCCACCTGCTCAGCCAGGATCTCAGCGTGGGCCACGCTGCTGCAGCGACAGGTTTGGCTAAAACTGTCCAACTCCATCCCTGAGGATGTTAAGAAGATGCTGCTGCAGGGGCCGATTTCTGCTCAGGGCCTTTTCGGGGAGCACTATAAGACTGTGTTCGAGCAGCTGCAGTCCTCCTCCGACGCCCTGGAACAGGTCCGTAAACACTCAGCTTCGCCTAGAGTGGACCCTCGTGCAACACCCGGGCCGGCGCGCCCGCGCGAGCAGAACAAGCAGTACCGCAACCAGCAGAGGTTCTCTGCGCCCTATCAAACTTTCGCCACGCCGCAGCCTCCAGGCACGTCAAAGTTTTACCCGTCCCCATACTCCCAGAAACCCGGGAAAGGCAGGGGAAGGGGCGGCTACCAACCCCCATGGGCCGGCCAGCACCAGAGTGGAAAGAAAGACCAGTGGAAGAAGTGACGGTGTGCGGGAGATGTTTTTCACAGTGTTTTGTTTCAAGCAAATAAAGTTTCTGTTTTTGAAAACAGTGTTCTTTGTTCAAACACGATGGTTGCCTCTTCTCCGAGGCTCGTGAACGCATCTCCGAACTCAGATGACAAAAAACAGTCGATTGCTTCCTCACAAGATGTATCACAGAGCCGGTCTGTACGTGCGCTACGTGACCCGCCTGTGAGCCCCCCGCCGCCTCCCCACTCAACTGGGGGAGCGCGCTCACGTGACTGCTTCCAGGCTCAGAGCTCTGAACAGCACGAACGAGTCGGGCACACTTCTGCTTTCTCTAAAAAGGCTAATTTTCATGAGCCTGGTCTGGACTCTTCTGTCCCAGCCAGGACTTTGTCGTCTCTCTCGCCATCCGAGCATGCTTCAGTCACAGTTACTGATTCATTCGGCAAACGTCCCTTTCCAGCCGGGTCTCCCTTGGGCCAATGCGGACTCTGTCCGCATGGCGGCGGTAGAGACCAGTCTATCTCGTCTCAGGCGAAGGAACGTTATGGCTGCCCCGCTGTCGAACCACAGTGCAGCTTGGCTCCAGACTTGCTCGTTAAACAGCTGGTTACGGGGCCTGATTCTGAACGGCTACACTCTGCAGTTTGCAGGGATACCGCCCAGTTTCAATGGGGTCGTGGAGACGAAACTCACGTCCCCGGCTCAGGGCGTGTCGCTGCAGTTGGAACTACAGGAACTACTGACCAAGAACGTCATTTCCGGGGTCCCCTTGGGCGAGGAGCGCACCGGGTTTTATTCAAAATATTTCCTGGTCCCCAAGAAGTCGGGAGGTCTCAGACCGATTCTGGATTTGTCGGCATTCAACAGATACGTTGTCAAACGTCCATTTCATATGTTGACGATAAAACGTGTGCTCGAGTGTGTGACGTCAGGGGACTGGTTCGTAACAATCGATCTCCGAGACGCTTACTTCCATGTACCGATCGTGAAGAAACACCGGAAATTCCTCAGGTTCGCCTTTCAGGGAACCTGTTACGAGTTCAAGCGCCTCCCCTTCGGGTACGCGCTCGCCCCGAGAACTTTCACGAAGGTCATCGAGGCAGCCCTAAACCCGCTGCGGTCGCAGGGGCTGAGGGTAATCTATTACATCGACGATCTATTGCTCCTGTCTCGGTCGAAGACAGAAGCAGCAGAACAGACGCTAGTGAATCATTTGACCCAATTGGGCTTTGCCATAAATTGGGAAAAGAGCTCCACTTCACCAGCACAACAAACAGTCTATTTAGGCGTGAGTCTCTGCTCCGTGAGCATGAGAGCTCGCCTCTCAGATCAGAGGAAGGAGTCGCTGACGTCACTCCTTCAGCGTGTCCAGCCCCACAGAACTGTGTCAGCGATCACAATTATGCGGCTGTTAGGGATGATGGCCGCGGCTCACGCTGTTCTAAAACTCGGTTTATTGAACATGCGGAAGTTACAGAGATGGTTTATTCGCCAGAGAATAGACCCGGTCCGCCACAAAAGACGCCGAGTCACGATCCCTCCCTCAGTGAGGACGGACCTTGTTTTCTGGGGGAATCCCAGGACTCTGTCAGAAGGGGTTCCCCTGGGCAAAGTGACGTCACGGAAGACGGTCTTCACCGATGCGTCTCTTTCCGGTTGGGGGGGCACATGCCAATCTCAGACGGTGGGCGGGACGTGGCCACCCGGCACGTCTCTTCACATCAACGTGTTGGAATTATTAACAGTGCACAAAGTTCTGAGGCACTTTGTTCACATGCTTCGACAGCAGGATGTCCTCGTGCACACGGACAACAGAACAGCTGCTGCTTATATAAACCGCGAGGGCGGAGTCCGCTCAGCGCAGCTCCTGAACACAGCCAGGGAGCTGCTCTGCTGGGCTCACATTCACCTCAGATCACTGAGGGCTGTTTACATCCCAGGTGTTCTAAACAGGGGGGCGGACATCATGTCGAGAGGGGGACCTCTGGACAGAGACTGGACGTTACACCCGGACCTGGTGTCCCAAATCTGGACCAGGTTCGGGAGGGCAGAGGTGGACTTGTTGGCGACGCGAGAAAACTCTCAGTGTCCCCTGTTTTTTTCCCTGAGTCCCCTCGACACCCCCCCGCTAGGGGTGGATGCCTTTGCCCACAAACCATGGCCCAAAACATTAATTTATGCGTTTCCCCCAGTCCCTCTACTATCAGCACTGCTGGAGAGAGTGAAGGAGGAGGGAGTATCAGTAATTCTGATCGCTCCAGAGCGCGTGAACGCACCATGGTTCCCAGTTCTGCAGCAGCTGACAGGCCGCTCCTGGAAGCTCACCTGGAGAGACGATGCTCTCCTGCAGGCAGGAGGCGCAATAAGGAGTCATCCAGTAATAGGTCAGCATCTGTGGGCTTGGATGCTGAACGACAACGCTTAGAAAACCTTGGTTTTTCTAAAGAGGTCATTGGAACCATTCAGGGTTCACGCGCGCAGTCTACAATCGCTGTTTATGCATCAAAATGGGCTGCTTTTCAGCGCTGGTGCTTAGAAAGACAGCTGGACCCATGTTCATGTCATCTGGGCCACATTTTCTCTTACTTACAACTGTTATTGGACAGAAACCTGGCCTTCAGCACCGTTAAAACGTATGCTGCTGCAATCTCTTCATGTCATGAGGGGTTTAATGGCAGTACTGTGTTCAATAATCCCCTAACGAAACGTTTTTTAAAGGGTGCTCGCCGTCTCAGGCCGGTCTCTCGTCCCCTGGCCCCTAAATGGGATCTAGTTATTGTGTTAAATGCTTTAACAAAGGATCCTTTCGAGCCTCTGAATGAGGTTTCATTAAAACTCTTATCACTCAAAACAGCTCTACTGTTAGCATTGACATCAGCTAAAAGAGTGAGCGACCTCTCTGGCCTGTCTGTCTCTCCTTCCTTCCTGAAGATTCAAGGAGATGGGAGTTCTGCTGAACTCAGGCCAAATCCTACGTTTGTACCTAAGATTATCACAAGTTCATTCAGGTCCAGGATCATCACATTGGATGGGTTTTGCCTTCCTCCTCATGCTAACTCTGAGGAAGAGCAGTTGCATTTACTTTGTCCAGTGCGAGCCCTCAGGTGTTATGTGAATCGCACAGCTGCGACACGTAAATCTGATAGGCTCTTTGTGCATTTCAGAGAGTGTTCTCAAGGTCAACCTTTGACCTCTCAACGGTTGTCACACTGGCTGTGTGAGGCTATTTCCCAGGCCTACATTTCATCTGGTCTACAGCCTCCTGACGGTGTTAGAGCTCACTCTACTCGAGGGTTGGCGACTTCCACAGCTTTACTCAGTGGCGTCTCTGTACAGGATATCTGTTCTGCGGCCTCCTGGTCGTCTGCCACTCCTTTCACCCGTTTCTATCTACAGGACGTTTCCAGCTCCTCCTTGACACATTCGGTTCTCAGGGTTGCTGTAAAATGAATCCTTTATTTTTCGTTATCAATAAAATCATTGATAAACTGACACAGTTGTTTATGTCTTTATTGAGGGGTGCTATTTTTTTAATAGCTTTTCTCTCATCATCAGATGATTGCTCACCTGCTTACCTCTTTTGGTGTGGCGGTTGCCAGGACTGGTTATGGTTCAGTCAGACCCAATGGGGCATGGACCATATCATGCTCCGCCCTTTAACCCAAAAGGCGTGGCTTAAAGGGCTACGCCCACAGGAAATGGAACGACGGTTACGTATTGTAACCCTAGATTCCATGAGTGTGGGCGTAGCCCTTTAAGCCTTTGAAGCCCCATTGGCTCCTTGCTTGAAATTTTTTTATTTGCCATTGGGAGCAGTTCCTCGGTCGAGAGGGGTTCTTATGGACCGAGGGCGTGGGCCCACAGCAGGTGGGCGTGGACTAGAAGTTTTCAAATGTTGGTGCAAAGCACAGGGTAAACCCAAAAGGCATGGCTTAAAGGGCTACGCCCACACTCATGGAATCTAGGGTTACAATACGTAACCGTTGATGTGCTGTTGGGATTGAAGAGGTGTTCGAAGTACTCTGCCCACCGACGCATGACGTCCTGAGTTGAGGTCAGCAGTACACCACCTCCACTATAAACAGTGTTGGTGGCGTACCGCTCCCACCCCTTAAGACGCCAGATGGTGGAACAGAATTGCCTCGAAGCCGTATACAAGTCATTCTCCATGGCCTCTCTGAACTCCTCCCATGCCTGAGTTTTTGCCTCTGAACAATATGTCTGTTTAATAATGTTAACAAAATCACAATTTAATAACAAACCACATAAGCTGTTGTTAACACACATATGATTGGGTTATAATCTTGTGAAAGTTTTTGTTTAATTATTTCAAACCCAAAGTAATTTTTCTGCATTTAAGTATTTGATGAAGAGTTTATGTGTGTAGTTTATCTTTATGCTATTATAATGCTGTTTTCTATTTTCTGTGCAAGTTTGTGTATTTGGAAGGTATTTATCCATTTATTTATTCCAAGGCAAAAATGTAGACAAAAATGAAGTGTTTAAAAAGTTGTTTACA